>RQTK01000003.1:1877213-1915715 GCA_003991915.1 Elysia chlorotica | reverse complement strand
AAATGTCAAATTGAACTATCAGTTGTTACTGTTAGTCTATAAATTCATTTTATTTCATTCTTTATAAGTCAAGATTTGCAAGTTTTTGAGAATGAAAACTCTGAATAAAAGATAAACCCCATTTTTTCAAACGTTTGTATCCAAAAATCGTGCGACACATTTCAAGTATTGAGGAAGCAAGTTGATTCTAAAGAAAGTTTCATATTATACTGAAACTAATAAATGATAGTTTGATTTACTTCGAGGATAAAGCAGTCCCCTAACCTGATATGATGTCATGTCCACTATCACTGTTGTCCTACATACGAGACTCCATGTACATCCGCAGTTTTAAAGTTACTATTACATATTACGCTAGCGACAAGACGCTGGTCGTCCCTGAAACAGGACTCCTACTCAGAACCAAAAGACTGTAAAACATTCTTTGTGCCATTCACAGCCCTTATCCTCTGCAAAGCAATTTCCCTATGCGTTGATCTTAAAAGTCGGTAAGTTTTACTTATTATGGATCATCAAGCATTGATGCCAGATAAAGATTGTTGGTTTCAGGTATTATATTGCCCATATAAAACAATTGACTACACTCTAATTTTACGCATCTATTATTTATTTTACGAGCTTCATAAATGTTTAACAATTTAAATCATGGCTAATTAAATACTTTAAATGTTGAACTTATGAACAAGCACAAACAAACGTAATACTTAATTGTTTGACTACAAATATAAAGGTTACTACTCTCAATATTTTGAAATAGAAGTTTTAGTTGACAAAGAAGTATATTTTTCTACTTTTTATCCAGCGTCCATTCGTTGTCAAAGTACCTAATTATTATTACGATATTTTACTATGGAACAAAACTTACAAACATTTGATATCTTCATCTACTCAAATGTAAATAAGTTATCAAGAGAGAAACGCGCAATAAGTTTCATAAGTGTATGTACAATATAAAATACGCGAAGACAATAATTACAATAATTTATATTAATTTTTTTTCTTATATCATCATCTAGTTATTAAGTGCGATTAGTTCGGAAACATTATTTTCATCTTAACTCTTGCGCTAAAAATTATGGCTAACGTATTTGGCTAACGGACACATAATCTTTCTAAACAAACATATCATCAATTCTTGAAATTCAAAAAGAGCGAAAGTTAAAAAATAATTGTACACCATAACACTATCTTAGGTTAGTTTTATAACTCTTTTATCTTTAAGCACTTATAGCAGCAGCTTCAAAACATGAGGAATCTTTTGGAGATGGTAGATGAGGTATAGATAAAAACCGACTGCAGTTAAATACGATATGATTTGCACATAGGTGGGGACAAGAAGCAGATATAAAAGTCAACAATTGTCCTTCGGAAATTGTAAATACTTGTCCACAATATTTATGTGTCCACAAAAGCAGAGGACGCAGAGTGCGCAATTGGCATACAGACAAAAACAACGATTGCTATCATCAAACAATGGTCCAGCTTAATATATAAAAATACTGGAGGAATCAGAATAGCCATTCGTACTGTATTGGAGTACTGCCTGGACTCATGGAAAAAAAACTGGTCAAAACTAAACTAGCTATGGTTTTTTACTAGACCGTTACGTCTTTGCTGCAATGATCATAGTTACAATGAAGAATGTGGACTATGTAGTCGCACGATCAAAACAGTAATACACACTATAGAAAGGTCAATGCAAAAAAAAAACGGAAGGATATAACAATCAACACCAATATAGCAAACAGAAATTTATAATGACTGCATTCTATGATTCGCGCTAAAGAGATGATTTTAAATTTCTGATTTTGTTTATATTATACATAATGTATGCATAATGCAAATTACGCTTAGCGTAAATTATTTTATAATAGTATTATATTTTTCTATTATGTATTTTGAACTTTTTTTTCTGTTGATATTAAATTCTTTTTCTCTAGAAGTACCTTTTTATTGTTATTTTTATGTTTGAGATGTTTGGATCAAATGTATTTCTTCCGAATAAAACTTAATGCAATTCCTGCTTTCCTATTCTATTCATCTGTTATTAGTAGCCTAACAATATGTTTATCATGTTCATCAACATCACATTAGTCACCACACCAACTTTCATTGAAAGCGGAATAGGACAAAATGTTGACGTTGTGAGTGTGTGTGTGTGTGTCATAACGCTGATTTAATAAATGACCCTAAAACTACAAAGGGCTGGAGGGTTTTTTACGCTTGATAACTGATAACTATTATTTCTTCCTTTTTCTTTGACAAGGTTAATAGAAAGGAAGAAAACATGAAGTTTGAAGATGTAGTTGCTCAACTGGGGGACTTCGGCCCATACCAAAAGAGACTTTACTTTCTAATGTGCTGGTCGCAGTTCGTTGTTTCGGTTCAGATTTTGGCCGGTGTTTTCATACAAGCTACACCGAATCACAGGTAAGTACATCCAAGTTTAAAATAGTAATTCTTTAGTTTCGTTCCAATTATTTATGCTACAGGTGACAACAACTAAGTCTTTCAGCCTGTTTGTAAATATTTTATTTCTTTAGATTGAAAAATATCCCGTTCACTAAATAATAGGCAGCCTTGCCGGCTACATTGGTAGAGCGCGCAACTTCTAAAAGGAACGTTCCTGGTTCAATCCTGGGTCGGATGCCGTCTTTGCTGCTGTGATCATATAACACACATATCCCATTTCTTCTTCTCTGTACAAATGTCAGATGTACGTTTCGGAAGCCGTCCGTAAACTATAATTATATGTTGCAGACAATTGCCGTTAAAAAATATACCAATACACTAAAGCATAATATGAGTCATAATCGTTTCTCGATTTAAAAATTTAAAACTACCTTTTCAATCAGGGATCATATAAACAAATAGGACACGTGTGTGATTTATGTGATTTCAAAACTGAGGACTGACTTGAGGCCGTAACGCGTCCCAGTTTTTTTTGTCTGCGACACTTCGGCAGTTATCTTGATCTGTGATGATTTGGGTCGTCCCCACCTTTCCTTATTCTCGGCATGTTCATGATCTTTTAGAAGCCTTCAGGTATATCCAATCTAAACTGGGTACTCTATCAGTGCGATGTCTCTGTTGAGCACTATTAGCAGAATTGTTTTGGTCGCCCTCTCAGTTTGGTGCCGCACTAGATAAAGTAGGCTCTCGTTGCCTTATTGGCGGAGATGTTTTTTGTCTCTATGTAATATATCTTCGGCCAAAGAAGGTCCAGCGGGCTAGCCGGATTTGCAATGTCAGTGATTGTAGAGCGACGTGTGATTTAAGTAGGATATCTGATGTTGTTTCCGGTGGAATGCATTGATTTTGTTTTCTTCTGTTATGGTAAAACTCCATGCTGTGGTTTCCCAAAACTTTTTGTTTCGTTTTCCTTCTGTGTTTTGTTTTCGTTAGTGTTTTTTTTACTTACGTTTTTAAGGGGGGGGGGAGGGATGTAATAGGTGAGAAGTAACAGTTCTAATGCGCGGTGTCAAAACTTCCGGATCACCTTCCAGAACAAATACTTTTAAATATTGAAAAGATTCCGTAAAACGACGCACCGATATAATCAACGAAGTTTTTATGTAAATCTAAATAGAAAGCCTCTACATTCTGCCGTTGCTATGAAAGGCAGGCATGGTCTTATGATCCATATCAAAACAAGTTACCAGGATGTGTGAGATTGGAGCGATATAAGTGATTCAATGCTTCTTCATAATTATCTCTATCTCGTTCTCTCTCTCTCCTCTCTCTCTCTCTATTCCTCTCTTCATCTGTTTATCTATCTATCTATCTATCTATCTATCTATATATCTTTATATCTATCTATCTATTTATCTATCTATTTATTATGTCTATCTCTCTCTTTGCGGAAATGTTACAGCGCGCCATTCCCACTCATAGTGTGTTTTGTTTTCATGTTAGACTCGTACCTGTTATTAATTTGCGGAAGGTTTTTTTTCTTCGTTATCATTAAAATCCATGTAGAAAACTTTGCAGTAATGTGCGGTTTTTATAAAAAGAATACACAAAGTTTTGTCCTTTTTCAAGTCTTCAAATATATACTAGCGATATTTATATTATTATGCACAACAAAATTAAAAAAAAAAAAAACTTTAGAAACCACTTTAAAATAAAGTAATATTTCAAAGTAACATTATTGAAAGGGCAGATAGATGCATCGGCAGATTGCTATGTTGGCGATTAGAGGAATCCGATGTTCGATCCTTTGCTGTAAGCATAAGGAGAATAGCGGCCTCATTGGGGAACCAAGTCAGGGGCCTATTCACCGAATCGTTTGGTCAGCCATACCAACCGAGATATCTCGACCTTCACATTCCCCTTTGCAGTTTGAACTCTTTCCCTTGACAGGTGTGCCCTCCCAGACCTTGCCAACGACACCTACGCCAGTCAGGGTCCCTGGCACGATGCCCTGGTCAACGCGTCCATACCTTGGGACAAAGATGAAGGGATGTACGACCAGTGCAAAATCCGCCGCGCGCCAGCAGATCTGGGTAACGATACCATGTCCTGTAACAAGTGGGTCTACAGCAAAGAGCCTTTCAAGAGCACTTTCGTTACCGATGTAAGAGCTGGACGTAAAAATAATGTTGTTTTATTGTGTTTTAAATACATATATACCCAGAAATGTAGACTTCTTTGTAAGGCAGTGTGAATTAGAGATAGATAGAGAAGCAATCTTAAATGTACATGAACATACAAAATGAGTTACACGAGAACACAACTCCTCTTGGAATCAAGGGAGGAAGCAAGAGAGAGAGAGAGAGAGAGAGAGAGAGAGAGAGAGAGAGAGACACACACACACACACACATATTTTTAAAAAGTATTGCATTGTACTGACAATGATTCAGTTGAAAACGTTTGTGTAATATGCATCTCAAATGATAAATGTAATTACCAAAAAATATGCAAGACTTTAGAGCGTAACACTGTTTTTTCGAAAGATGTATGAAACGTACAATGTTCACTGAAAAAACTTATATTTGTCTTTTTTTTTTTTATTTTAATTGTTGATATCGTAACCGTCGTTGCTGTTCTTGTAATTGCTGCTGCTGCTGTTGTTGTTGTTGTTGTTGTTGTTGTTGTTGTTGTTGTTGTTGTTGTTGTTCTTGTTGTTGTTATTATTGTTGTTGCTGTTGTTGTTGTTTTTGTAATATACATTTTTTGCCGAAAACTACTAAAATCCGATACACGACGTATAACCATTATGTTCCACAATAGAAATGAATAACAAAAGGGTCACTATTTTCCGAACTTCAACTTTACATGCATCGCATTTAGGCATCTGAATTGTGCGTTTTAACGATTCCAAGATATCTAGAATCGAGCAATATTTCCAATTTGTCCACCTTACATCCTTGCCCGTTCCCAGACTGACTTGGTCTGTGATGACAAGCCTCTGGTCACCTACGCCTCCATGATCCTCATGTGCGGCATGCTGTTCGGCTCTTTGATCTTAGTAGGAGAATAGCGGCCTCATTGGGGAACCAAGCCAGGGGCCTCTCCACCGAATCGTTTGGTCAGCCATACCAACCGAGATATCTCGACCTTCACATTTTCTATAATATAGTTTATCCTTTCCTATCAAATCTTAGGTGTGCCCTCCCAGACCTTGCTAACGACACCTACGCCAGTCAGGGTCTCTGGCACGATGCCCTGGTTAACGCGTCCATACCTTGGGACACAGATGAAGGGATGTACGACCAGTGCAAAATCCGCCGCGCGCCAGCAGATCTGGGTAACGATACTATGTCCTGTGACAAGTGGGTCTACAGCAAAGAGCCTTTCAAAAGCACTTTCGTGACCGATGTAAGAGCCGGACGCAAAAATAACGTTGTTTTATTGTGTTTTAAATACGTACCCAGAAATGTAGATTTCTGTGTAAGCTAGTGTGTATTAGAGATAGATAGAGAGGCAATCTTAAATGTACATGTAGATTGAGATCTATAGAATGGGAGATAGACATGAACATACAGATGAGTTACACGAGAACATGACTCGTCTTGGAACCAAGGAAGGAAGGAAGAGGGAGAGAGAGAGAGAGAGAGAGAGAGAGAGAAAAGGAGAAAGAGAGAGAGAGAGAAAAGGAGAAAGAGAGAGAGAGAGAGAGAGAGAGACACACACACACACACACACATATCTTTAAAAATTATTGCATTGTACTGACAATGATTCAGTTTTTAACACGTTTGTGTAATATGCACCTCAAATGATTTAATGTAATTACCAACAAATATGCAAGACTTGAGAGCGTAAAAACACTGTTTGTGTTCTTGTAATTGCTGCTGCTGCTGTTGTTGTTGTTGTTATTGTTGTTATTGCTGTTGTTGTTCTTGTTGTTGTTGTTGTTGTTGTTGTTGTTATTGTTGTTGTTTTGTTTGTTTGTTTTGCTATATACATTTTTCGCCGAAAACTTGTAAAACCCGACACATGACGTGTAGCCATTGTGTTCCACAATAGAAATGAAAAGCAAAAGGGTTACTATTTTCACAACATGCATCGCATTTAGGCATCTGAATTGTTCTATTTAACTATTCCAAGATACTGAGAATTGAGCAATATTTCCGATTTGTCCACCTTACATCCTTGGCCGTTCCCAGACTGACCTGGTCTGTGACGACAAGCCTCTGGTCACCTACGCCTCCATGATCCTCATGTGCGGCATGCTGTTCGGCTCTTTGATCTTAGGCGTTTTGTCAGACTTGTAAGGATGTCTATGCAGGAAACTTTACGTAGCAAATACGTGTAGCTAATATGATTATCCTTTTAGAAAAAAAGAGATAACTTTAACGTCTCATTGTTGTTATAGCATTAATATCAATAGATAGTGAATGATCGACGTCCAATTGAAAATTGAAAATAAATGTCATATTTTTAGGACCACGGGGAATCTATATGTAATGCTTTTTATCAACATGAACGTATTGCCTAGTTATTCTAATAATGAAAAAACGCAAGTGTATCTTGGCAAAATATTGATAAATGTTTATTTGAATAAATTACCCTCTTGTTGGTGTTCTTGTTGTGGTCCATGTAGCATAAACAATTCAAATGTCGATAGAATCTACAACTTATAAATAAAATTATACCATTGTAAAAAATAGTGCGTGTAATATCCTATTTGTCTTTTATCATGTACCGTTCCTCAGTATTGGCAGAAAGAAAGTCCTGGTCCTGTCAACTTTCGGACAGATGGGCGCGGCTCTTGGCGTCGCTTGGGCGGAATCTTACTATGTCTATGCTGCCCTGAGGTTTCTCGTTTCCTTCTTCAGCATCGGTTTGATATTGACATCTTTTGTGATGGGTGAGTCGCAGGGCGTCCACAAATAGAAGACAAAGTCACCGAGATTTAAAGTGAGCTATAGAGCAAAAACTTTGAACTGCTAAGCATATTTTATGACAGTATGCATCGTTGCTGTGTCGGCTGAGTACGCTGAGCAAAATACTCCTTAAAGTGTTTCCTAAATATGATAAAATATTAAATAGATCATTGTAAGCCTTGGGATAAGGAAATGTGTTCCTTTCTTTCAATTCTGTGACTTGATATTCTATCTTGGGAAGCCTTCAGATTAAACTTCCTTCCATTTCTGTTTATCTTGTGGTAGTAATAAATGGTATAGATGGGGAGATGATTGTATCTTTGTTTGACCAAAACAAACACATAGCAGACTCAAATTGTCAACAATATAAAAACAATATCGAAGTTGAGATTCTTAGGCAACCGCCGGACATCGTCAGTAGTGTTTTAGAAACTCAGACTACTCCAAACAGGAAGACGAAGACCATATATTTTTCAAGACACGCCCGAAATTGAAAATCGAATCAAGGCATTCTTATGATGACGAATAAATTGGCGTGCTTTATGTTTTAGCTAGAGACTCAGACTTAATAAATATACTGAATTGGTTAGTTGTTTCATTCTAGTAACTAGGCGATCAGTTATTTCTGATTCACAAAGTAAGAACTTAAAACTATTTAACAATCGACTTCTATCCTCTCAGTTATGGCATACGCAACTTTACTATTTTTCACGTGGCCTTCGTTAGGTTGTAAGGGATGGTACTCCCGCTGGTGTAGAACTCAGTGAATTGAGTGAATGTATAGAATGTAACAGAAAATTGCTCTTTTCCTAAAAAATCAATTTACTAAATCAGTTTTAACTACCTTATAAACAAAAAAGTATAGTTTGTCTGGCACAATGATTTCTTTGGACTAAGGTAAAAAAAGTCATACAAACTCATCAGTGATTTATTATTATAACACATGTTTTAATCGAGCGATGGAACTTGTTGGGACCACAAAGAGAAGATATGCAGGAATCGTTGTCCATTTCTTCTGGTGCCTGGGCCTCTTTATGGAAACTGGCTTGGCCTATGGCATACGGGACTGGAAGTATCTACAAATCGCCATCACTGCTCCCATGGCTATTGTCCTTCTGCTGTACATTGTGTAAGTAGAGGACGAGAGAATGGTAGCAAACTTGTACACTAAAGAGCGCTTAGAATGTTTCCAAATATCAAACAAAAGAAAGATGAAATACATATGGACATAGGTCGATGTAAAAAACTGTGACTGAAGATTAGTTTAACCTATGGATATACAAGAGGTTACATCTGTCATTTTTAATAGGATTATGCATAGTTTATATCATCAAATTTACACACGTGAAGCCATACCCGGAGGTATTATTATTATTATTATTATTATTATTATTATTATTATTATTATTATTATTATTATTATTATTATTATTATTGTCATCACCTTCAGCATAATCAGCACCACCATCATCATCATCATCATCATCATCATCATCATCATCATCATCATCATCATCATCATCATCATCATCACCATCATCATCATCATCATCATCATCATCATCATCATCATCATCATCATCATCATCATCATCATCATCATCATCATCATCATCATCATCATCACCACCATCATCATCATCATCATCACCACCATCATCATCATCATCATCATCAACATCATCACTATTTTCACTATACCTATCATTATTTGGTTTGCTTAGGATGCTGCCTGAATCTCCAAGATGGCTTCTGCAGAGAGGGAAAAGAGAGGAAGCCGCAAAAATTATCCACTCTGTTGCTAACAAAAACGGAGTAAAACTTCCCAATGCCTTTCAGTCTCTAGAGAATGTGGATGTTGAGAAGGACAGGGATAACATTTGGCAAATGTTCACGCATAGAGTTCTGTTATTCAGATCATTAATCCTTTTCTTTAACTGGTAAGTGTCTTGTTGTTGTTTTTTTAAAAGCAGAAACAGCTGGAGTAAGATATGTTTATTTTTAAGTACTATTACAGACAAAAAAGCCAAATTTTTGCCGTATCTTTATTTCTTTAGATTTAGCCATGTCTTATTACTTTGCCAAACTAGAGCATAACAGTGTTAAATATCTGCATCTTTTTTTTTCAAAATCTTTTTTTTTATTGCCTACTGCCTATTTTTCTGTGTCATTCTATTACTAGGTCTTATTCTCTCTCTTTCTTTCTCTCTCTCTATCTCTCTCTCTCTCTCTCTCTCTCTCTCTCTCTCTCTCTTTCTCTCGCCATCTCTCTTTTCCTTACGCAGAATAAAATAGTACACGCCTTTCTTTTTTCCTTATCTTTTCCATTCTCTCTCACCAGGTTTGTAGTCAGCATGGTGTACTACGGCCTCAGTCTGAATGTCGGGGACCTATCTGGAAACATCTACCTCAACTTTTTCTTGTCGGCCGCGGTGGAGCTGGTCAGCTACACGTGTCTGTTGGCGCTGCTTGATCGACTGGGCAGAAAGTTCTGGCAGTGTTTCAGCATGGTCCTGGGTGGGCTTGCCTGCATCGCTACCATCTTCCCCGTCATGTCCGGAGCTGGAGGCAAGTTGTTCGGGAAAGACAGAGACACAGGCAGAGAGAGAGAGAGAGACAGAGAGAGAGAGAGAGAGAGAGAGAGAGAGAGAGAGGAACGAGGTGGCTCAACGATGGAGCGCATAGCTCCTTTTCGGGAGGTCGTGGTTCGATCCGAGAACAGGCCATTTTGTTCTTGACTTGATGAGTCCGTGTTATAATAATTATAGTTTGAAATATTTATATTTTCCAATCGCGGGATCGAACCGGGAGCCTTCCTAATAGAAGGCAAGCGCTCAACAAGCTGGTGGACCTTGAGTTTAAGTTTGTAATTCAGCGTTCAGCGTCAGTTTTATACAGACAATATTATGGTATTGTGGACGGATCCCAAGACTGCGTCTGACACTTTTGCTTACTGCCACGCAGAGAAAAATTAAAGCGAAAATACGATGACTCTGCCGGACACCAGAATGTTTGATTTTTTGGAAGTGTTTAAAGCCTAGTTCGTCAGGACTTTAACCAACAAACATGAAATTGTAGGTTTTAAATGTCAGTTAGTGCCTCTGCCTCCGTAAAGGATTCTTAGAAAAGCACATGGAACGTAAAACTGATTGAAGATTATGATTTTGTGTATGTTTAATTGTTTTTGTATTGCCTATGAGGTTAAATATGATTTAAAAATAATGTCTCATTTGGTTTACGGTCTCTAGGCTTCGGATTTCCATGAGGATTTTTTGCAAAGATGGGGGTTTCCCGGAAGGCCGATGATAATTATGGCATTTGGAAACAAGCTGCTTGTGAATCCCGTTACTATCTGGTCGTTGCATATTGATTTATCAAACCTTTGCCCCTCATTGTGAAAAAACATCTCTAAAGGGAAAGATAGTTGCGGTACATGTTTTGCTAAAGCGAGATGGAAGTACTTGAAAACCGTGGTCCAAGTTAACATTTCTTATTACAATTCAATTATTGTAATAAATGCCTGAACTTTAAATTGTCGTGAAAGTAATAATATAGGCACTGAAAATTTAATAGCGTCCCCGAATATGGTTAGACTGTTATTTCCATCAGAGGCGTGAATATGTAGGAGAGCCAATATTCCTAACGGACTGTTTAGAATAAACGCACATAAATTTGTTTGACTTTTTTCGCTTTTCTTTTTTCCCAATAATACAACGGTGCCTCAAAACTTATATTTTGCGTTGGGGAGACGTCAAAATGCTTTGTCTGACGACTACCGAACAATTAATTTTTTTTTCTCTTTTTGTAGGCATACAGTGGGTGACCATAATGCTCTCCCTTGTGGGGAAGTTTGGGTGCACAGCGGGCTTTGTGGTTGTCTATCTCTACTCTGCTGAGCTCTTCCCGACCGTGATGCGTAACTCTGGCATGGGCCTGTGCTCTCTGTGTGCTAGAATTGGTGGGATTCTCGCCCCTTACATTGGCGACTTGGTCAGTGTAAACCATGTGTAAACCAACCGTTTTTTTTTTGTTGTTTTTTTGTGGTTTTTTTTACCTGTAGAACTAGAGTTTTTTATATTGTTAATTCCCTAAGTTCGAATTTGAAATTTGTTTTTCACACTTTTGAATAAAATCCTTTCTCCATGTATTTAAAAAATTAAAACACATGAAAGAGTATTTGTTTCTAAATCAATTATTGTAAATCGGGTGTTTTAGGGTGTTTAGAAGTAGTAGGGTTTCAGCTGAGTCGAATCTTGGTTTAATTTGTGCCAGAAGATACGTTTTATTATTTAGTTTAATTATATTTCATTATGAAGGATAATGAAATTGATAGGAAAGTCGATTTTTCAACAAGCATTCAATTCAGTTGCCCCTGTCTACTAGACATATTTTTTCGCTACTGTTCCTTAAATCTTCACCATTGTGTCCTTCTCTCGCTTTACAACTGTATTTAGAACCTGACCGTGGAAGGTGACCTGGGCGTGGCTCTCCCCCTGCTCATCTTCGGCAGCCTGAGCGTGAGCGCCGGGCTCCTGGTGCTGTTTCTGCCTGAGACCAGTCACCGAGTGCTGCCCGACACGCTTCAGGACGCCAAAAACTTCGGACTGTGAGTGAAGGCTGTAACGTCCAGTGCAGATAATCCGAAAATGGACTTAACCTTTAACTAAGTGCTCTAATATTTCTTTGTATGTTCGCGTTATCAATAATGTGTACATTACAATAATTATAGCGGTACTGACATTTAACCGCCGTTTGTTGTTTGTTGTTTTTGTTTTATTTTTTATGGATTTGAACAGGGGTACCATCTTGCCACGTATCTTAAAGGCTGAAGAAATTGCTGAAGAAGTGATATTTTGAAGCAGTGTTTTTTCATAGGAAACGTTATAATGTTCAACTTAAGCTTGATACATCATCACGCTATGCCGTAATTTTCTCTGTTTTATAAAACATATAATTATAGAGATGTACATGGATTGTTATGTTTCTAACTCTGTAACATAGCTGAGATGCTCATCTTTTTGTACGGCTACTTGATAAGGTTGAGGACATTGAGATATTTGTTATGATTATTGGTGTTTGTATGTGTGGACGACGGACTGTACTCAACTTTTTTGTTCTACTTTTATTATGATATTCTTTTGGTGAGCTATGCATTAATGAAAGAATTACATTGTAACTCGTCAAAACGTCCTATATGTATGAATTTATGAATTAAATTTTGCCTCTCAAAGTATATTTAAGTAAGTTCGGGGTAAAGCTTTTCCTATCGAGGAAAAACCAAGTTAATAATCAAGCCCAATGCCTGCAACAGTTTAGAATCGAATACAAAAGCATGGTACGCACAAACACAAAGAATGTAAAATAAGATGACATGACACTGTGTGGAGACACATATATAACTAATAAAGTATATTTAGTTGAGCCTTCAGGGGATCAAAAAATTAAATTCTTCTCGTTTAGGACAACAAAAAAGTCAAAACCTGATTACGAGTTTGAGTTCGTTTGTTAGACCCACAGTCTAATTTTTTTTTTGAGGGGGGGGGGAGAGTTTGGGGGTGGATTATTTATTGTTTATGTTGAATGGGGGCTAAATAAGTGTTGATACTGTTGTTGTCTATTAATTTTTCCCTTTTATTTCCAGGTCTCATAACACGGACAAAGTCAAAGACTACGAAAATTCAGCTTACAACCACGACGAATCTAAATAAAAATAGTTTAACGATTCATAATAATCATAATCTTCACGTACATACTAAATAAAACCACTCTTGCAATGTCTGGTATTTACAATGTTGTTGTTTTTTGTTATGTGGTAAAGGGTTACCTTTCTGTTGAAACTTCTTTTTTTTTCCTCTTTCACTGTATTTTTTAAGTATTTCTTTCAACGAGTCCGCCATTGATAGTAGATATGAAGCATGGTGCCATACTCTTCAACAGTACTAACAGCACAAAGATCCCAGATAATGAGATGACTAGTATACAATAATAACTCCTATGGTGATATATTTGACATTTTTCTTATGGAACCTTCAGTTTTCTGGAAAATAATGTCCATCCGTTAAAAGACCACCGTGCTGTTAGATCAGATTGGGTGCAGGTAGAAGTTGGCCAGTGCCATATAGGGAGTTGAAGAAATCCAACTCATGGACTCCTGAGCACTTACTTATTCAGACATTGATTTTGTAATTTTTGTTTTATTTGTTTTTGTTGTTGCGTTATATTTTTAACCTTATAAATGTTGATCCTTTTACTTTTAAGGCCGCGTTTGCCGAGTGCTGTGTCGTAATGGGTATCATTTGCCCTTGCGTCATCAATAGCTATGTTTTCAAATGTATTCAGCGTGGAAACAAAACCCCAATAATTTTTTTTTTTTTTTATTCATAGAATTCGATGGGATAAAATCCTAACTCATATTAAACTAAATTGAAATTGATATCATTCTGTGGATACGACTGGCTAGCCGAAGTTCTTTAGATCCCCTAAAGAAAGCGAATAACTTTTTTTTCGATCAAATGTATAACCAAGCATCTAAATAGATCTATAAAATAATAGGGCAACGCAAGTTGATCATTGCATATAACTTTTCTAGCACTAAGTATGTTGTTTGATGCCGTACTTCTTTAATATACGTGGCTAATGCACTTTTCCTTATCCAGTCGTTATTCAGTGATATGCAAAGACAATTGTTAGATGTTAGATGGAGAGGTGTACTTATATAAGGTGGTAGACAACAAAAAATGCAAATGAAAAGGAATATTGTATTGATATTGGTGGGGGAAAAAGGCATGCAAAAGCAGAGGAGGAAGGAAAGATAGTGAGAGAGAAATAGAGAGAGAGGGGGGACGGGGAGACTATAGCTACAGTTTGGTGAAGACTGCCTTGCGATCGATGGCGTCGCAAGAAGACAACTGTACTATTGTCGCCCAACATTCAGCGTCTCCTTCCTTTTTGCTCAATGTCTACAAGCTTTTGTCGTTACACAAAACAAAACAAACTTCCATTCTTGTTGTCAGTCTTCGGCAGCCTAAGTTTGCCACGTAACACTCGGAAAACGGCCCATTACACCAGGTCCAGTTGAAGGTGGAAAGTAGGCTGTGGTGTTGTAGCGGCAACAACCGTAAGACGACTGTGAACCAACGCACAGACATGCAAATATTTAAATTCCCCCTGCACTGCCTGGTAAGCCAATAACTCGCTCGGTTAGGCACAGTGCGGTACCTTCATATCTCCAAAAGCTTACAAGCCTTGTTCAGTGGGTGACTGGGTGGGCCGATAGTACTGAGTACTTTCTGATTCCTAAGGTGTCCTCATTATCAGGTTGTCGATTTTCTTTTTGGCATTAACATTACTTAGTCTTTTTCCTTACACCATTGACTTCCATACCATATATATTTCCCTAATCGCTATCCCTTTAGAGCCATTTTTGTAAGGATAGGACTGTAGCTGGAAAATAGAGGCCCTGATGGCTTTTACGCGTTAAGTTTTTTTAATGTTTTATACACGATGTCGTCACATGTTATGTTTAATTATTTGTTATTGCTTTATTTGTTTGTTGCTGTTGTTTGTTTGTTTGTTACTGGGGTTGTTGTTTTTTTTTGTTGTTTCTTTTCTTGTTTATCTCAAAAGATCAACTAAAACACTATTATTTCGTGGAATAAACAAACAAAAAACGTTCAGTCGATTTTTCTTCATTTTTCCGATAAACGAATCGCTACTAAGATCGAAGACTGCCTGCAATGTCCTGTTTTTTTTTCTCTTTTAGCCTAATCTCATTGATGCTCTTTAATACCTTCATAGTATTGAAGACCATGAACCCTTTTATTTTTCTTTGTTGCGCTTTTTTTCCTTTTCTAGCCATCATTTTATTTGCTGGTAGTACTTTACAACAAGCTAAATAAGAACGCGAATCCATCTTGTTCTTTCTAAAGATATAGTTATGATCTGCAAAATGAAATCTGAATGCTAAGAAATCCATCTAGGCTATGCCAATGCATTAACTTTGCCAATGGGAAATAGAAAAGTCCTTAAGAAAGGGCCTTGCATTTGTGAGTGTCTTAACCCTAGGACCAGAAGGTTATGTTTCATGAACCGAACTAAATTCTGGCAGGACAGAATGGTTCCCTGGCTACGCACTTCATGAGGTCCCAATGTCATTAGAACATTCTTCTCCAGACATTTCCTTTTCGCTTCGCATTGAGTCTTGGTCGTTTCAACAGAAGCCCGCAGAGTGTGGATTTAGATAAAGTGAAACACAGGTTAAACTTTCCTTGCAATCAAAGATATTGATAGAGCTTAACGTCTAAGATCGCAATGCCACAGACAGGAAAGTTTGAACTTGTTATACGAAGAACAAATTCTGGTAGTTGTAAAAGAAAAAAGTCTTTACTCTATTCTTACCTCAAATAACCAATTTAATTAAAGACTTTCCTTGCCATAGAATCAATATGTGAACGAAAATAATTTTGTCGGATATCTAGTATAATATACATGAAAAACAAAACGGTTTTGCAACATATGCTTTATTAAAAAAAAACTTCTTTTTTGTCTGGGGTATTGTTTTAAGGGCTACGTTGGTGAAACCACAATTCACTATGGTATACAACGAAGAAGACCATTGTGTTTTGAATCGTTTTATTACTTTTTTTAAATTGGAATATTTGGGGAAAAAATGCTGCGACTTTAGTGAGGAGAGAATGAGAAAAAATACCAGTGAAGCAAGAACCTTTCTCACAATCCAAATCATCAAACGAATCAGCTTCCTCTCTGTGGGTGCTTTGAAATCGGGTCTTACAGGTTCAAGACAATGATGCTTTCCGGTTCAACACAGGCGTCTATAATCAATTTTTCTTTCATGTTCGCTGGTATCAAAATCTAAAAACAATGATATGGAAGTGTACGCATATTTCGCTCTTACTTTTTTTTTCCTTTTTCTTTTATTTACTTCTTTGTGTTTTGCTATGTTTTTAAGCCAAATTTTGCAGTGCCTCCGTTGATCCAATTTTGCTATTACTTTTGAGCTTCGTATTGAACAAAAAGGATGGATTTATATAAAATTGGTTTACTTGCGATCAATTAGGTTTGTGTAATGCCAGCACAATTAACATCACTTCAAAATCGACCATAACTAAAAAATAAGGCTCACGCTTAATATAGATTAGATGAACATCTTGGGGGAAAAATGTATTTGAAATTGCCTATACTCATGGTAGGAATCTGTATCATGGGTCTCAAGAGAAAGTGTTGCTGATTTATGGTTTTCATTAATTCCTTTAACTTATAGGATTCAAATGCTACGTGTTGACAACAGTGCATTCAATTATCGGCTTTTCACCCATATACTTTGATATTCCAAGCTTTACCGTAACATTGCAAAAGGAAGGTTGGGTCACACGTCAAAGCTTTATTATTCAGACAAGCGAATGCCATTAGCTGGGGTACATAAACAACACTAGGTTTATAGCATAGGACGTGTTGTTCAAAGCTTTGAAGACAGATTACGTCCTTTATTCAAGAATGCTTGCTTTTTCTGAGACATCAACTGGCCTTGGTAAAACCAGTCAGTATAATACAACTTCTGGAGTGGGAATAGACATGCAAAGGAAAAATCACTAGAAGTGATAATCATTTATGGATATATCGATACATTGGTCAATTCTTTGATTGACAAATATTTTGATCGTTAAAGCCTCCTTAGATTATTGATTTGTGTTGTAATATTTTTGCGCCTTCAAGTTTTTATGATATATTTTGAGAATCTTAATTCTTGTATCTGTTATTTTATGAATATTGGGAAAAGAGAATAGATTTGTTACTCATACTAGCTGTGGTTGGCGTGGTCATATTTTGTCTCTAAGTGATGGAAGCATAATATACATTCTTTTTTTAATCATACGCATTGTTTCTTTCGTATATCTGTAAGATTCCGTACTGTCATCTGCCAATCTTCAAACAAACTTCAGATTTAAGTTTCGTAAAAAAAAAAAAATAATAATAAATAAATAAAAGCAACTGGCTTCGGTACAATCCAATGATATTTTCAAAATGTATGTTAATGATGTATAAAGAATAATTGCCATTTTTTTATCAGAATTAGTGTACGTTTGTTCGCGGTACCACAACTACATTCGAAAAGTTTCATTGTTTTGTTTGTTTTAGTTATTCGGTAAAATTGCAAGAGGTCTGTCACAGCGAAGTATACAGTGTAAACGATTTATAATGTTAACTTATAATTTGTAAACTTAAATGAAGCTTAGGCAAAACATGCATTATTATCGTTACTGTCATTAAAATCTTTTTTGGCTTTGTAGTTTCGTGATCAATGTAAAACATAGAAAAATATAAATATTTTGTTCACGCGATTTCCAACAATAATATAAAGCCTATTGTTGTGGTTACCGTGGTCTTATTGATTCGAACAGAGCATAATAAGCCCCACATTTAGGGTACGGCAGAACAAACTGCAAGTGTCAGCGGCACTATATTATGATTTATGCATATGGGTTGCTAGTATTGTTTGAAAGGTAGTCTTGACTATTATTTGCAAATGGATCTTCTGCCAATTTGTTGTGAAGTCTAAGTGGTCTAAGATTGAACCTGCTAGGATGGTCATTGGTGTTGAGTGTTGAGCTGAATAGTTTGCAACCAATCGCTAGTTTCTTTGCTTGTTGTTTGGGGGCTTTATTTTAGTTTGTTTGTTTTCAGGGGGGGGGGGTATTTTTTTCGTGTTTTTTTCGTGTTTTTTTTATTTTTTTTTTGGTGGGGTAGTTTTTTACAGATCACGAAGAAGTGCAAATTCGCTATGTATTTTACCTTTAATGATCATTGAGGCACATTTAATAGAATGATAGGAATGTAGATGGTGTAGTAAATAATTTAGCATTGGCATTTTTCAAATAGTATATCAATAGTGCTCTTTTTCCGTGACTTCTCTTTTTTATGATATAATAACGGAAATCTTCTAATGAAAAGGCTGTTGAGAATGTTAAAACGTCACGTCAGTACATGCATATTTACATGCCTGCATTATGCATTGAAAAAACATTAGAAACAGTGGGTGCGCATAAACGCAATAATTACTTTCTAAATTCGTAATAGAGTAAAAGCAATGTATTAAAGAAGGCTTTTGAGATTTTTTTTTAAGTTCATTGTATTTTCCCACCATAACAAACTCCTTTACAACCTAATTCACTAGTATATGATAAAAATAAAACGTCACTATTTGATAGTATTAAAGTAGAGAAGGCGGGTCCATTATATCTTTGTATCTCTAATTTTCTCTTAATCTTCATTTCTAGTTCTCCGTTCTTCAAGAAAGCAAATGAGCGATTGGACCTGGGGTCCGGTCCAGACTAATCCGCTAAATCCCGCTAGCCGTTTAGCGCACAATGGTGGCCAGTTGGGTGTGAACAACAACAGAAAAACAGTGCAGCTCCATATCTGCTGGGATAAGGATGAACGAGCCGTCAGTCAAACTTGCCAAGTACTGCACACTAGACACCTTGTACTTTTTGTCTGGCAAATTGAACTTTCTAGACATAATATGTTCATTAATATACATGTCTGAGTTTTTAAATGATGTATACGTAAATATATTTTTTCTTAGACTCCTTTAAAAGATAGTTGGGGTTTTAAACTTTTTAGATGTTGAAAAGGCCGTAGACTTTTTTTTAAGTGTTCAAATTTTATTTTCCATGGGCCTATCGAACTATATTATTCTTATTCACAAGATAGTTTTAGAACTACCCATTGTAGTAAAAACCCTTCCACTTCTTTTTATCAATTAATCGTCTAAGGCGTGAGAGCGAAAATACATTTGAACTGCCTAAACCACATACCTAAAGACAGGTCAGCACAAAAAAAGATCCCCTTATAGCATAGCCAACCTCGAAGACCGGGCGAACATTGCGTATCACTTAGCAACGACGTATGCAATTATCTTATTGAGATATAAGCCATTGACAATAATTTCGTAGACTGATAAAACATTAGGGTGTTCAAAACTGCGGAATAATTTCAGTAGTTTGGGTCGAAGGGCGTTGTAAAGGTTTCCGATTTTTTTTAAATGAAGTCAAAATTAATTAGGATGAAATGAGAGAACAATAATAAAATAGAGACAGACACGCAAACATACGACCACATTCGTGTAATTTCCGGAGAGACAGTTACACATATATAGACGTAGAAAAAGAAAGACAGAATGAGAGAAAGAGTGCATGTGTGTGTGTAATAGAGTTAGAGAGACAGGCAGATAGAGAAACAGACACACAGACACACCAATACAGGGACAGACAGAGAAAGAGACGTGGAGAGAGAGGGGGGATAAGAGTATGTGTATGGATGTCTATTTCGAAAAAGTGAATTCGAAAAGGAACATTTTTTTTAAGTAGACATAATTCTATTTCATTTACTTCAGTACTTTTTCCAAAACTAGTCTTTTGACTGTTCATTATTTGTTAAATATTCGTTTTAAAAGAAAACAAAAATATTAAAAGGACAAGCGACATTGACAGTGCTCTGGACACTATGGACTGATATCTTTCTACTCTCCACAGTAAGGAGAGGTCGACCTGGTCATAGTGCGCTCTGTCGGTTCTGGTCTAGGTGATTTGGCAATATTGTCACAGTCGAAAACTTTGGTCTGGCTCTGGCTCTATTACAAAGGCCTAGGCGACGCTTTGTTTTTTAGGGTAGACCGAGGTACAATAGTGTGGCAAGCATAATGGTAAAAGCACATGATCTTGGTTAAGAACGCTGTACTGACTGTATGTTTTCGAAATAATGCGAGGTTAGAGAAATGAAGGTAAGAATACACTAACAGAATATATTTATTTTCTTGTAAATGCAAAGCGTTAGCAATAGTAGTTGTAGTTGTAGTAGTAGTAGTAGTAGTAGTAGTAGTAGTAGTAGTAGTAGTAGTAGTAGTAGTAGTAGTAGTAGTAGTAGTAGTAGTAGTAGTAGTAGTAGTAGTAGTAGTAGTAGTAGTAGTAGTAGTAGTAGTAGTAGTAGTAGTAGTAGTAGTAGTAGTAGTAGTAGTAGTAGTAGTATTTGTAGTGATAGTATTAATAGTAGATTTAGATGTAAATGTCGTGTTGTTTCCAGTTGTGGTAATTACTTTGTAATGATGAAACACTGAATCATTACAAAATTAAGGGTTCTGTAGTTTGTCAGAAGGCGTCTCAGGCCATATCAAAAGTGGAGCGGCCGGAAATTTTGGATCCTATGTACAGCTAACGACGTGGTCTACCATCGATCCTTAGCAATCATTGCCATGATTATATAATTGCTAATGGTAAAATTGGATATCGGATACAGCACCGTAAACAAAGGACTGAGTTTCTTACTGTGTAGCCCAAAACGGTTCAATGGATATTATCGGAGGGTGTAAGAAGCCGATCTTTGTTACTTTTGTATATGAATTAACTGACTATGAACATTTTGTAGAATATTTGAGAAAGAAGAATTAGAATATTTTATTAGTCTGGAAATGACCTGAAAACTATTCATTTTACACTTTGGTATTTGAAAAATACTACCAATGTGTCGAAGAGTTATTAAGATTAAGTGGACACAAACAGATGGGTTGTGTTGATTCGTGAGTATATTCATATATGTTCAGGTATATCTGATCATATCACTACACCCCAGACCTGTAGAGTAAATCTATTGAACTCTTTGCCTGACCAATGACGACCCTTTAGTAGGGACAGAAGAATTGTGAAAATACGAATTTCTTAATAGACTAATAATATTATCCTAGTCAACTCAAAATCGCGTTTAAAGTTATGATTTCCAATTTACACAAAAATTAATGATAACTTTGCTTATTTCTACGTTAGAGCAAAAGGATTTATTTAAACAACTATCAGTATTTTATCAATCTACAAAAATCATCTGTACAATAACCATTTTTGTTATATATTTTTCTATTGGGATAAAATTCAGAGTTTGCAACATTTTAAAGACAAAAAGTTTCCCTGAATCTTTTTTTTTTTCATTTCAATAGCCTCCTTTTTTTTCTTTTGCTCTCTCTTTTGATCTCGAATATATTTGTCTTCCAAGCTTATCTTTCTTCAGTAGTGTTCTTATCAGTCTTTCTCTTTTATTTTGTCTCTATCAGATTTTCTGTTTCTCTCCATTTCTCTTTATTATAATTAGTGTTTTCCTGTCCCTTTTCCTGTCCCTTTTCCCGTATAGATAATGTATTATAGCTAATTGACTCCCATTTGCTCTGAAGTTTCTTGCACATTCTCGTCAACGTTATTGAAAAATTTCCAATGGGGTTATGCATTCAAAAGTGTGAAAGAGATAATGTATGGGATTAGGTTTCGTTCTAAGTAGAAAAACTAAATCAAACAAATTATATTGCAGTGCTCTTCCGATTCAACACATTGTAAACTGATAATGATGACTCCTATCAACTACAACAAGACTTGTGGCGCCCAAAGTTTTATCTCGTTCTAGAAGATAAACATTGAACTGATGTCTTGTTCGGATTGTTTGAACTCATTGCACTTCTAGAATACTCCCCGTTTCTCTCTCTCTCTCTCTCTCTCTCTCTCTCTCTCTCTCTCTCTCTCTCTCTCTCTCTCTCTCTCTCTCTCTCTTGCTCTATCTGTATAAATCTGTCTCTCTCTCTCTTACTCTATCTGTATAAATCTGTCTATTCCAGGTTTAAATTTTTATGTGTCAAACACACTTGTTAATTCAATAGTCCACTTGTCAAGATAATTATACAAAACTCAATTTGCGAGTGAAGAAATGTATTGAGCAAATAATTATTCGCTTTTAGTGATATTTTAAAATTGAACAAATCGTAAAGTAACAGAGCACGGATTTACTAAGCGAAATGATTGAAAACATCAGTTATAACTAAGTTACGATTAAAAACAAACTTTAGCCTACTAAGTTATCCACATTGCTCGTATTACAAACAGAGAATCAGAGAGAGAGAGTGAGAGGGAGAGAGAGACAGAGAGAGACAGGGAGAGAGACCGAGAGAGACAGACAGACAGACAGACAGACAGACAGGTAGAGAAACAGAGACAGAGACAGAGGACACATAACAATTTAAACCTGGAATAATGGACCGTTGGATTAATAAGTGTATTTGAAATATAAAAAGTTAACCGTGGAATGAATTGAGAAGTTTATCTATACCTTTCAAGACCCTAGATTCCAATGCACATTCTTCCTGGTGGGTTTTGTAATAGTGTGAATTTGAAAGAGTCTTTTCATGTCTGTTTGTTTATTTTTTTATTTTCTTTCTTGTTAATATATAATAAAACTGATAGGCCGTTAAAGTGTTTTATTCCAAATCTGATACGCATAGGTTTGAACAATATCCTTTGAGCAGCCACTGGCAATGAGAAGGACAAAATCAATAAGCTAATCGATCGATCGACGATTTGGGAGTTGATCTACAGAACAAACAAGCTTTAAGTCACACCTGGATGGAACCCGTCCACACTATTAAGCAAACTATTATCTTAATTCTCTACTTTTAAGGGATCGGGCAGTCTCGTCGCCCAGAGCGATTGTCTATTAATGTTAATGTCCCCTAAGTCGTTCTCAGAGACTCATAGCGTGGAGATCCAGGGTCAATACAGGTGTGTGCGAGTGTCGGTGAGTTGTGCGTGTGGTCGCACACAGGCGGTGCAGCACTGTGCCGGCTTTACCAGGCCCCGGTGCGACATGCCTGGTTAGACTTAGGGACCAGAGCTCTGCTGGCGGTGACAACTTGTTAACACATCTCCAGTCGCCCAGGGCCCTTATCCGTTTCCCAATGGCTGGGTGGACTGGGACACACAACTTGCCTGTATAACAATATATAACTGGTATTTTAATCGCAATGACACAGATTCTTAGTATGTACTATATGTATGTGAAAGACTCGATAATTATGTTCTCAAAATTGTTCTTTGTGAAAATGCGGATCATGAGAATCATTGACTAGTGGTGGATTTGTCATTGTGAGGAGCGTCTTATAGAAGATGTTTATTTCATGAATTGATACTGATCTGATACAGTGACAGCTCGATTCGTTTTTAAGTAATTGTCTAACATCTTTTACCCGGTACCATAATTATTTACAATAATCACCTTCTTGAAACGAACAGAAGATTATTTCTCAATGTCATACGTTTTGAAAAGGTTCCACCGCGTCAGTTTGTTTCGCAGGGGATCTGTGTGTGGCAATGCACTTGACCCCTTGAGAATAGTACGAGGGGTCCAGTTTGCCATTCGAATGTGGGATAATGTAAGTTCTTCTAAATCTGAACCTGATTTTCTTTGCACAGTAAATATTCGACTAGATTATAAAACCCTGTGTGGATATATTTTTTTCGAAAAGACTTTAGTTATTTTTGATCGAAACGCATTTTAAAAATTTATATTTGCACATTTCTTATAATTAATATGTTTTCTAAAACTCGTAATGTTTGTGAAGTTGAGTTTGGTTTAAAATATACCGTTGTTACACCATCTTATACATTTTATTTCATAACAATCTTTTACTATATGTAAATTTGTGTCTTTTTCCACCAATGATTTAAATCAGCAACAGCAAAAAACAGCAGCATAACTAGCAGAAGTAGTAGTAGCAGCAATAAGAGTAGTGGTAGTGATGTTAAAAGAACGTAATTTCCTCAAGCAGTATAATCGGGGGTTTGTTTCCAAGTCAGTTTTTTGTCAATCATAACGCCAAGATATCTAAACGTGTCTACTCTCTCTACTTTTCTATCTTTTATAATAATGTGATCATGTTGGTCAGCTTTTTCTTCGAAAACCAACAACTATTTCTTTAGTTTTGCTAACATTGAGACTTAGATGATTGCTATCGCATGAGTCCACAAAAGATTTTACTTCTTGCTGGTAGTTAGCACTTTGTTCATCAACAATCATTGTCGTTAAAATAATGTCGTCAGCGTGTTTATCAATTGTACAATCACTATGTGTGGTTTTGGAGTCTTATGTGTATAAGGAAAACGACATGAGAATATTTGGAGTTTTAGGTGCTCCAGTATTAGTATGAAATAACACCAGGTTCTATTGAAGAATTTAGTTTACAAACTCAGCACTTGGGGTTCGATAATCGATGATCCAGATAAATCATGGGCAAACGTTCATATTTAACATTTTGTCACAAAGGTTGAATAGTGTTTACAGCACTAGAGAAATAAAAAAAACATTAACCTTAAGTTTGTTCACGACAAATATAAATGAGTGTAAACATAGTGAAGGCATATTAATAAGGGTCTACAAAATCACATCCTTGCATGGTAAGATGGATAGCAACATGCTTTTTAAATACTTTTATAGCACATGGTGTAAGTGCAACAGGTCTTAAATTATTCTCTTGTTCTCTTGTTTTCTGGACAGGAACAATACTTGCTGTTTCCCAAACAGTGGAAACAAGCAGTAGTGCATTAAACAAATATTGCAGCATTCACTTCTTTGAGGGTAAATGTTACTTTCCATATACAGTTTTGGTATTTTATGATGTTAGCTTTCGTATCGATTTCAGATCATAGATTAAAATTAATTTGACAAATATCAGTATTCACAAGAACGACAAAGCTATTAGTTTTCATAAAAAACGATAAAGTTGTTTCTTTTCTTCCGAAAATGATCACTTAACTTTTACGCATGCAAAGCTCTGCGTTGCGAGATATTTCTATAACGTTACATATTTTTATACAAAAAGATCTCGACTATGATAGTGCTTCAGGTGGAGAAAAGCAATAGACGGCTTTGCACGCATTGACGTATGGCACCTTAAATTTAAAAAAGGCGAAAGCACTTGAAATTGATCACTATTATAATCTCATTGACTTTCCAACTCTAAACCGTTTCGTCACCGTTCTTGTTACGCCTATTGAGCTTTTAATTACCCAGAGAAATCGCTTATTAGCCTGCACTTTTTTTCACTCTCCTGTTGAAATTCCCCTGAAAGTAATAAAACCCACTCTTAATTACCTATCAGGTGTACAAAGTGGCTTTAATGTCTGGATTATATAAAGATTTTTACTCGAGTGATATGATATTCTGTTTTAGCTTAAAAATTGAGCTAAAAATCCAAAAATTCTCGTGCCTTTTTTCCTTTGAAGTGAATAAAGAAGTTGAAAGTAACTAAGCTTAAGTAGATGCATTATAACATTATTCTTTCTGAAAATCGTAAAGAGTGTTTCAAATCTATGGAAATGGAGTTTCAAAATGTTCTTTAACAATGTTTGCATTCTGTTAGCTTTAAATTTTTTAATTAGTTATATATTTGGTTGTATACTGGGTAAATAGTTGCAATTAATTCACCTGATTCTAAAATTGATCAGTGCTATTTGTATATTCCATATTTGAAGCGATTTATAGTCTGAGGGTATTGCTTATCGTTCATATACCCTTTGAGTGTGGTGGTGGCTTTTCTATAGTTGTATACTTGTTTTTATTTTTGTTTTTATTTGTGTCAATTTCGCTTGTTTGTTATGCTATGTATATCTTTAGTTTGCAACTTTGAGACGCTTATTTCTTAATTTTCAGAAGATATAAAAAACATTTTTAGTTATATTCTGTCATTTACTATTTTACGTTTTTCAGGCATTGAGCAAATCAGCTGCTGTGGGCCTTCCCACTAAGCCTACTGCTCTTCTTGGATTGATGAAGTAACAAAACAGCCGATGGTTAAGTTTGTGGCCAGAGATTTCCTCCTGAGACGGCTGGAGATAGCCGACCATGGTCTTTCAGAACAGGCATCACCTGGCCGAGGTCCGGGTGTGTAACCTGTCCCTACAGCGGCACGAGACGAGCACGGTCGCCTTCAGGCAGCAGCAGAAACAGCTGCTGGGTCGCAGGCTCAAGACCAGGGTCAACTTTAACATCGGAGGAAAAGGATTTATCGGCAGGATGCAGTCGCAGCAGCAGGAACAACAACAGCAGCATGAGCAGCAGCCATTGCCTCTAGTGGAGCTTTCGCCCTTCAGGAAAAGTGTGTGGAGGCGAGAAAAAAGCCTGCCTGATTTCTACGAGAGACGCCAAGGATTGAACTCCCAGCCGAAGCAGCAGCAGCAGCAAAAAGACGAGGATGGCAGAAAGCAAACGGTGCCCAATCCGCTTCCTCGCTCGTTATCAAACGGAAAGGACAAGCAGAACCAACAGATTGACCTTACACCCAACGAGATGCTTGCTCGTTTGTCGGCCGCTGTCCACGCCCCTGATGGTGAGGTGAGCTTCCACAGTGATGAAAACATTGCACACAACCAACACCAGAACAGTAGCAAAAGCAGGTGTTGTACACATCCAAAGGCTGAATTTCATCACGAATCAACTAGACTATGGCGCACTCAAGATTTCATTCCTGGCTTTATCACGCGGTTGGAGAGAACCAAAACCTCTATGCTTTCATTTTACAGAGACAATTCGAGTGTCGCTGGTGATGTTGGCTTTTACCTCGGAGAAGAGAGCGGCGGTGGATTTGTCAACTATAGTGGTGGAAGTAGCGAGTCCTCAGGTAACGTTGGTGGCATGAGAGTCAAAGGCGGTCGAATGAAACAACAAGTGCACAGGAGACCCCTGCTGTATTTGAACCCCCTAGATTCTTACAGGCAGGTACACGATATTAGCAGAGATACCGTGCACCCTTGGAGCGAATACCCTCACTTACACTCCCATAGTAAGTTGGCTACCAGAAACAGCTGCCCCCTCACGCCAGGCCGGGCTCGGGAGTTCATGCTCAGCGGAGCTGGACATGCGACCTACCCGCTCCGGCCAGTGCGCCATCACGGAGTGAAAAGCCAAGAACAAGATTCCACAGACGTTGGTTGTCGGTCCACAGCTTGTCACAGTCCCCACAAATTCAACAGCAAACTTGGCGCAGCGAAAAACTCTCTAGAAGTCCTAAGCTCTCTGGGAGCGCCTACAAAGCTGGAGAAGAGTCTGGTGGCCGAGTATCAGATGAACTTGGAGAGGTTCAGGCGTGACCGCTTGATGGTTAATCCCTTGGATTTACGGTCAGTCCCCTCACAGTACGTGTCTGCTTCTATGAATCTCACCCGCGGAGAGTTGTCTTTGCAGGAGGCTCGAGAGGCCAATAGGGCTAGGAGGAGAAAAAATGTGCTCACTCCCATAGGGGGAACTTCTAGCTCTTCTTCTAGCCAGTTACTCAACACAGACAGAGGCTCTCTAGTATCTCAGTCTGGAGAAGACGGTGGCTTCACTGCATTGCCTCTCCAAACACAACAGTATTCATTCGTGGACCCAGCCTTGCACCCGCTGGGCAGTGTGCTGGCCGAGGAGACCGAAAGTCATGTTCTCACTGACGATGACCAGGGTTCGGCGTCTGCGGTGAACACTCTGGTTGTTAAAAGTACGATAAAAAGCGCACCGAGTAAAATGGTCAAAGCCGATGAAGGTGAACTCAACAGAGGTGAGGAACACATCATATTTAACTCAACTAGTTCTTGTGTTGGTAAAATACAGAACATAGATTCACACGACGAACTTTGTAAAGACAGTGTTGTAAGTACTGAAAGCACAAAGAAATTGCTCACATTGAGTGACAAAGAGGTCAACATTACTCTTGACGATAATGGAGAGGCTCCCTGTTTACACGATCCAACTACCCCAGTCAGCGCAGGGGGGTCTAGCACTTCTCGAGCAAAAACTAATCTAGAATATCTAAATAAACTTAGAACTAGGAGTGGTCCAAGACCGATCCATCCTTTAACTCATACACCAATAGAGAATGATACAAACACTAATCTCTCTTTACAAGGAACTATTGATGATAACGTTGGTAGTTATAGGGTTGGTGACTCGATCAGATGTACAGATTTTGAGAAGAAGAAAAAAGATCAGGCAGTACAAGAAAACTGTCCAAGCAAGGAAGTTCAAACAAATGTATGTACAGAACAGGAAGTATCATCTGCAGAGAAACAAGACAGAGCTGTAATTGAAGAGCATGTTTCTCCTCTTGGTCCCGGGGCCAATGTGTCGGAAACAAACTTAACTGTGACAAAGGAAATTGTAGCCGAGACTGACATTCAACCAGTGTCTAGAGAAAACCAGAATGATCAAGTGGAAGTCTCTCTGATAAACGGTGTTTCTCCTACGGACGAGAACGATGCAGCTTCGGAAGATGAAGGTGTTGCCTCGCCTAAAGAAACAGCATCGTCGAACGCTCAAGCTGATAGCAGGGAGGATATCATCAGCACCGAACGCCAGGGAGGATCAGCTCAGGCAACAGCCAGGTCCGAGCAGCTTTCACTACCCGGATGTGACAGGGAAATCTCTGGCTCAGGAGCGCCGTGCTTGACCGCTCGCCGAGACACCAGAGAAGGGGTTTGTAGCACAACTCCGTATGGGACTCCGCTCACCCGGGTGGACAGCGCCACCGTCGCGGGCACGCCACTGACCAATCTGGACACTTCGCTGGAGCCTTTCTCCGAGACCGAAGGAGGTCAGTCCACCAGCGCGGACAACGGTGATAGCGGGGTGTCCACCACGTTCCTCACAGCGGAGGACTCCAGCAACATCTTAGACGGTGCCGTGTTTAATTAACCGTACTTCATTATAATGTAGCGTACCACCCTTGTTGCTGGTTACAAAGCAGTATTCGTTAAACAATGAATTTTCTCATGGCATCTAGTACATCCACCAGTATTGCAATAAGCTGATTACGTATTGAGCTGTCCGCTTCAGTTAAATATAGGGACCGCACTATATATGAAAAAAACATGTTTTTGTTGTTGTTATTTTGTTGTTATTGGTTTTTTTTTATTAATCATTTTCTGAAAACTAATGTGCCAAAGAGAAAAATATCTGCTCAATAGCGGTTTTGTACTGCCTTTTGTTGAGGGAACGCCATATAGCTTAGTCGATAAAATAAATAAATACCTAAATAAATAAATGTACTGAACAGGTCCTCACGCAGACAGTTGTTGGTTGGTGCTTCCGTCTCCATAAATGATTTCCAGGAAATCTTGAAGGAGTAACAAAAGATTACATTCTTTCTTCTCATTCTTGGAGAAAATGACACAGGAACCTATCCAAAATAAATGGTCGCATGTTAACATAAATAAAGAAAATAATGAGATGATAGTGAAAAGACTGTTGTGGTTTTTTAACTCATTAGTCTTAAAAAATTTTCCTAATGAGTATGATGGCCCTCATGAATTTTAAAGAAAATATCTCTTTCTTAAATTGGATATTCGCAACATTATCATAAGTGAATGTCTTCTTAATTTGATTGAAAATCAACACAAAGAAACTTAAGGAATAGATACAATTTAGTAATCTTAAAATGAAGTGGAGAGATTATAGGTTGACACTATTGATGACACTTGAGTAACACCTTAAGTTACATGGCACTTTAAGATAAACATATCAAACTCTGATAGATCAAGAATCAAAGCTTGACGAATAAGCATAATTATTTATAATGAATCACAGATTAAGTAGATGGATCCAAAAAATGTTATCAGAAGTGATATCTAGAAACAAACAATCCATTAAGGGCCTTAACCATCACTCAGCATCAATGGTATCGACATCATCTATAGTTAAGGCATTTCGACACGTTATGATTCTATGGCCAATTGGAAGATTTAACCCGAAAATTGGACTTATAAAGAGTATAATTTATGATTGATACGATGTAAATAAATTGGTTTGTAAGACGTTTTGTACGATAGTCGTATAAATAAATTATAATCTTTGTTGTTTTTAAAGGTAAACTATCCAAGATCTGCTCACTTTATTTATGGTGCCTTTTACTTACGTATTGAGTCCAAATTTGTATATTGTTGTGAGAAGAAAATGTTTCAGTCATTGCAATATAAAGTGTGTCGTGAGTTATTTCAGTATTGTACGATTATAGGTTAAATAACTATAATTTATCTTGATTAGTCATATTACATTTGTATTTATTTTTTTAATTTTGTTGATGTTTAAACAAAAGTTGAAAAGGAATGTCTTCAAAGGAATCGGTGTTTTGTTTTTCAAGTTCATTATAATTATAACGATTACTCTCAAATACCTTTCGGCATTGTACTATTATTGCTGTTTCTTATTAATTTATTACTTCTTGCTATGCCATTTAAATGCACATCTTCAATGGGAACGGTTCATACATACTCTGGATATTCATTTTGAATTAAATCATAGTAATCAATTACACACCATTTATTTTTCCACCCTACGCAATAATCTCCTTACATTGTATAGATTCCTGACATTGCAATTAACTATGCTACACTACTACTATGTATGTCTCTGGGGTTTTTTTTTATCCAAACATCCTTAGAATATCGATTTTTCAGAAAATTATTAATCTGTGAAAGTATTATTTATATACCACGGCGCATTGTAATCACTTACTCCAATAGAGATTATGCATTTTAATACTTTTAGTGTTATTTTGTGGGTAAAAAAATGCCTTTAGCTATTATGTATTTATTTGAATTTAAATTAAGCTGATATTTATCAGTATTGCTTTTCTTAATTAAAGTTACTGCTATGTTGAAAATAGATGTTCTTTTGCTCCATTCTTTCTCTTGCCATTTTGTCTTGTTCGTTTAGATTTGCTTTTTTTTGTTTGTTTTTTAGGTATGTTTGTTTTCTGTCGTATTTCTAGGGTCGTGTATTTCCGTTTTGTTTTTGTTTTTTGCTTTTGTGTTTGCTGTTGTTGCTTTTAAAAGTCTGGAGAGATTGAGAGAAGGAGAGAGAGAGAGAGAGAGAGAGAGAGAGAGAGAGAAATGGTGGAGAAGTTGATAAATGAAAAAGATGAAGAGATAGAACTTAATGATACGTTTATCTCATGCTCCAGAAATGCTTAATAAGAAAATATTTAGAATAAATAATTGCTTTATTCTTTGCAAATAATTTATTTCGAAAAAAAAATTATATTTAATATCGACAATTCGTTTAAACTTTTCAAATTTTTCATCATTAATCTATTTTATCCAAAACTAGGTACCTCAGTTGTTTTGTGGTTAATTTTGTAATTTAAAAAAAAACGAATACCAGGGATGAAAATATAATTATATTGTTTTTCTTGCTGCATATGAAAACATGGTATTTTTAACAGGTAAATTAAAAAAAAGGTAAAACATGTACCTACCATCAGATACTCTTTATGGGTGTAAATAGAATACAGAATACAGAATGCAAAAAAGCCTTACTAATCCCAATGGGAAATTTGGTATCGACAGAATAGTTATCACATAGGAGCTCTTGGAGTTAAGAAATGAAATGGTTTTTAATACCTACATTATTGCCCGATCTGTATTTATTTCTTCTTTAATGATTCAGTTGTAAACATAGTGACTTGTGCCGTCAAATAGGTGACTGTGCCATAACTTATTTATCCACGTAAATACTAACTTCTTTACAACAGGACGGATTGTATAGAATGGGTTAAAAGATTTATATTTTACAGATACCTATTCATCATGTTTGCCCTCATATAATATGCTTGGATCATAAATAATTTGTACTAATAAATGACCCGGGAAGAGTGTAAAACGGCAGTCGAAGGGTTTCATTTGAATACAGCTGCAATAAGCATCGACCCCTTCAGTAATCACCTTTATTTCCTTACTTAAGACGTTTACTTAACTGAAAAAGTATATACTTTTAAACAGGCACAATCAATTTGCTGACACAGAATAGTAACTAAACTAATTAGAAATAGAATAAAACATTGACGGAAGCTATGCATCACTATATAAAATTCGTAAATGACCTTGAAAATTATATCAGGAAATAGAGAGATCACGAAAGTGGGAATGCACGAGAGAAGAAATACAGAGACGGGCAGAAACTGAGTAAAGAGAGAGAGAGAGAGAGAGAGAGAGAGAGAGAGGGGGGGGGGGTGATATTGTTGATTTGCTTGACTTACATACTAATCACTCAACTGTAGCGTATCAAATGCATTTTAGTTCAGTGTTATTTCCAAAAGTTACTTGAACTTTAAACTCGAAGCTCCTTGGACTGAAATTCTCGGCTGGTTCAAACCAGTCTTCGCTGTCACTTCGGAGATTTGGATGTGGGACACTCTTAGAAGGTGAGTTACTCCGCTTATCTTCGTCTGTGAACATTATGGCCAGGGGTTGTTTCCCTTGTGTAGTTCGTGCATTCTAGTGGGACAACGAAAACATTATTTAAGAATGGGTCCTATAATTATTTTACATTTAGACTTGAGCGTTCTACCAGAGACTCTCTGGAAGCGTCTCTAAAGTCGCTAGTATTCCCAATAAAATGCTGGCGCTGCAGTTTATAAAAGAAAGTTCTTGCCTCTGTATTTTTGTATTTAAAAGAAGCTTTTCTTCACTATGAAACACAGTGATCATTATGGTGTGAATGAACAATTAGAAAAAAAATGTTAAAGGAGTTCGGTATATAAGACGATAGTTAAGATAGTTAGGTGTGGTACGAACAAATAAGAGAGTGGATACTTGTAGCAAAGAATTATTAGGTAACGGTTTAAGTCAATTTAAATTTTCAGAAGATTAAACAACCGTTTGGTTTCTTGAAAAAAAATTGGTAGGAATATGGCAAGAGTAATTTTCAAGTTACGCTTACAACTTACCTTCTTTGTCACATCTTTCTCTCTTATGCGGTTAAAAATCTCAATGGATGAGTGTAGGGAACTCCCGGTCTGACATCTAGAAAGCACATTCCTCTGCTCATCGAGGGAGTCTCTGAATGCAAACTCACTCAGAGAGAGTGGGATCTGTTGATGAAAAAAGATAACGTTTAAGTCTACACAATCTTTTAAATTTGTGTGAAGGTATCTGCATCTTGGTTGCCGAAAGATTTCGAAAATAAAAGATAATGCTTATGTTTTGTATTTCTTAATCATGACTCTTTCTTTATTTAAAAAAGTCGGTTAATGGGTTTTAAAAAAGGAGAAGAAAAGAAAAACGAAAATATTCATTCCTGAAAAAATCTTCGAAAGAAAGACAACGACGCATTTTAACTTTGGCTTACCCAAAGAACAAATATTCAACGTGTGTCTGTTTCATGGTGGAGAAAAGGGTGAAGGGGGGATTGCACCACTCAGTCGAAAATGCGAGTAGGTATAAATGCGTTTGCTCCTAACAGAAACATACTTTGGAAATGTACACAAATCATCTTACTTTCCTTGAAGACAAGCAGATGGGACAGCAGTTTGCTATGGCAGCTTGGTCCAAAATCCGCACACATTTGTGGCACGTCTCCTGACCAAGAACCTCACAGTGGAGTCGGGGGCCATGACACCTGTCAAGAACATTGTATGAAGCAAAAAACAATAGACTTTTCATAATTTGTTTCAAAAATAAAACCTTTTTAGAGCTCTAATAATCATCAGATTCTGCTATGTTATTAATTATAATTGAAAGCAGAATGATTTTGCCCATATTATGTATGTAGAAAGCTCTTGCGGTAGATTGCGGAATATTTTAGTGGCGCAGTAGCGCTAACTTTTAAGCATCGGCTTCCGGCGGTGGAGGTCCAGAATAATTGGAGCCGGGTTTTTGTTGTTGTTGTGTGTTTTTTTCCTACTAGTTGGGTCGGTGTCCTAGTGTCACTGGCGAAGTACTCCACTGTGGATCCTGTCTTTACAGGACTTTTCTTGAGACCTACGTGACATCAGACCATGAGATGGCTTTGCTTTCTCCGATCAAATAAAATATTGTGTTACTTTATGTACGTGCAGCACAGTGGTAGACGTAACAAATGTTATTACATTGGTAATGATATGGTAAACGATAAACAAAGCTATAGGCAAAATAATAAATAATATCGTACCATTTGGATAGATTGGAGTCTCATTGGTCATTGATAACAGTAAACTCTAAGTATAAAACAACAAAATTAGCAAGACATTCTTTTTCGTAGAACGTTTGAAATTGTTTGCAAAATTTACTTTGGTGAGTATCAAGTTTGTAAAATGTTTTATCGATTACTGAAGAGAAAAAATATTTGTGTCATGTGAAATTTTATCAACGGCATTAAATTAGTCTGTGTTTGTTGTTGTTTTGTTGTTGTTTTTTGTTCTTTTTTAAAGATCATATTTTTATCATCAATAAAAAATAATAAGGTATCTTTTTTTTAACCCTCACATATGATTTGTTGGGCTTATTAAGTAAGTTTTTTTTAAAGACGAAAACCCTTTGGGATAAACGTTTTCAGTCAGTGATTGATGATTTATAAAAGGGTGTAAGTCGTGATAAGAGATTAAAGACCAAACTAGTATTTCACACATTAGCCACCATCGACCTTCATTCGAAAATTATATTACGCATTCATATGCACGGTTAGTCAGCTGTGAATGTGTCACCCAAAAAGTTATGGGTGTCACCGTATAAATTATATGAAACTTTTCACAGCTTCATCTTTGCTTTTAATACTATTCAGCCCCTACTGTCTATCATGATCGAAAAATTGTATGACTTGCATGATGATGGGTTTTTCTCTTACTTTGAGACTACAAACTGTTTATATAAATGGTGTTAAAGCCAAAACCATTATCACAAACAAGGAGACACCACAAGGCTGATTCTGATTAAAAAGCTGATCAACGACTGTCCTTTTTTAAGAAAATTAAGGTCTTCCCAAATCGACTACTATATCTTGAACAATTTCAATGTCTCATGTAAACAAAGTTTAATATCTTTTGGAATTACATATTTTGGAGGAAACCAAATCATTGGCTGTGGACTAACTCCTTTCAAAGACATGTATGAATGAAGCAAGTCGTATGACATCAGACATAAATCACTCACTTTATAGTGAATATCAGACATGACAATGAAGTAATATTCTTATATAAAAAGGGCAAGAACAGATAGATAAAAAAAACTCATTTATACCAGCCTTCATCTGATGGCTAAAAAACTGCCATACTTAGTGGGCTGATTTTTTAGGGGCATATGTATACTTGTATTTGTTTTTCTATGTATGCCTGACAGTGTATAATTTCAACAGTGTTAGACATGTATGTAAAATGTTTATGTTATTATTTTTGTCATATATATGGGTGTTAAATTAAAAAGTAATGTATTTGTACCACCATGGAAAATTTCCCTATGGGATAATAAAGGTTTATCTTATCTAATCTTATCTCTTACAACTTCGCAGAAGTTGCACTTATGTGCAGTTACATAAAAGTCGGGACGTTTTTCTTACCTCGAGTTTTTAAGCCTTGTAGCTATCTGGCTCTCCTCAGCAGTAGAGGATACCCGGAGAGGTTTCGGCTTGTTCTTACCATCTTCAGAAAAGATGGAGACAGGCTTTCTTGAGGAGGGGCGTGCAAGAACGAGGGCACTTGAATCTGCAAATTCAAGGGACTTGTTGGTCATCAGAGAATAAAACAAAAAGCACGTTTTAGACGAACGTTGTTGATTAACGTTAAAAAAATATGTTATTTTTGTTGATATTAAACTCTTAACATTACATTTATGAGATTCGTTTGTTGGTTCCACTGAGTCTATCTTCAAAAAAGTGGAATGTTTTGCTATTGAGTCCCAAAGCCAATGAGATTGTACGTGGTTCATCACAAAGACATGATTGGTGTACCAGGGTTTTTAGTCGGTCGGATAATACTGACACCGAACCAACCAGTAAAGAACGATGCGTCATTATGGGGATAAAACCGGAGACCTTCCACGTCCTACCATTTAAGCCACCTTGTTCTCCACTCACATAATAACGTCAAGCTATGTTGATTGGAAAAAATCATATTACACCACTTTCTCTAGTAACAAATAATGAGCAACAGAAATTAAAACAAAGAGCACTTTTTGAAAAATGTTATTGGTCAATGTGAAATTGATATCTTAGCGGTATTAAACATTATTATATCCATCTCTAATAGTCTTAATACACAGCCAAGAGCCATAAGACGCAACAAAACACATTGGCTACATAGACATTACTATAATGTCTACATAGACAATAACGGAGCTTGAACGTTCAGAACAGGGGAGAGTGGAAAAACATTGCTGCAACAATTTACGTATCAGCCGAGGCAGAGGAGACTGGTGACATTTCAGTGGAAGTTCGTAAGTCCGCTTGTCAAGTCTATATATTTAAGTGAAGGACAGAGATCTTGCAATTTTCGCTAAATAAGAAAAGAGACTAACTTTTAGACAAAAGTTATTTATTGAAATATCTTGATTTAAAGCTTTTTGTTGAGGTGCGGATACTAATAAATATACAAAGGCCGACTTTTTCGGAGGGGATGAAAGCGAACTGGCTTAAGTGCCACACCGTCGGGGCTTCAATTCAGACGATACGCACTTCAATCCCATAATCGGAAATATTTATTTGACACAATTTTTGTTACCATCTGTTTAGTCGGTGTCAGTATAATAATAAATGGCTGATTGGTGCAAAGGTGCTCTAACTCCTGCTTTGTTTTTGTATGTTATCCCTACAATTTTCAGACATTAGTTTTGGAACCTGCCCTCGCATATGATCCTTCTAGAGAACTCATGAGACATAAAAGTCAGAGAGAGTGAAACTCCTACAAAGGGAAAAAAGAGGAATGCTGGTAGATTTGCCTCAGGTTTGACTGCAAACAGTCTTTTAACGGTGGGCTTACCCAATGCACTGGTGACGTGAGCTAGACCAGGCCTTGTATGAACTGGCGGGGACCACGTACGTTTGTAGAATGGGAGATAGTGCCGATCGCTCTGTATCATGCGATTCAGCATCTGGTTCAGGCATTTTTAATAACGGTGAGAAAAGAATAACAGTTGTCTTTGAGGTTGAAATAGAATACCTATCTAGAAAAATCAACGTCTAGTCTATGAAACTGTGTACTGTTTCAACTATTTTTCAAGTTCGAAGAAAACTCATGAAACTAAAAAAAAAGTCTTTGGAGCGATATTTTTTGTAGACTCTTTTTAAAGACTTTTTGAACAGTCATAATTTTGCGCAGTTTTGTTGTCATTTTTTTGTTGCTGCTGCTGCTGTTCATTTTTCTTATTCTCTTTATTAACATTTCTATTTAAATTTTAGTAAATTGAGTTATTATTCCTGTATTATACTCACCTGGGTTTGCTGTCGAAACAGGAGTTTTTCTGCTGTTTGCTGTTCGTGAGACAGACGGGAAAGCCTCCCCTGACCTAGACGTCTTGTGGCTCCACCCATCCTCAACAAGGCTGTGGTTAGTCCCTCAGTTTTGGTCTCCCTTAGGTTTTTACGCTATTTGTGTTTAATAAATAATGATTGCACTGTTACACTATTTAGTTTTCGTTCTTGAGACCTTAAGTTGCTTTTTTTCAGGATGAGAACTGAAAAGTATCGAAGAAAATAAAACTTGTAATCAATTTGTAAGTGATAAGAAAAAAAATAGTTTTTATTTACAGTTGTGGTATCCATGGCGATTGTTTATTACACAGCTGTATATTGAAATTGTTTTGTTTTCTCCTTTTTTTAAATTTCGGTTTCATATTGGTGATGAAGAGAATTAAATTTTTATCACATTATATTTTCATGATTCAAACAGAGTATGAAACCAGTCATATAAAGAACTTAAGAATCAATAAATACTTCACTGTCAGCTAAAACAGAATTTTATTCAAACAAATTCACCCTGTGTTGGTTTTCCTATTTAATAATTCAATACTCATTAATGTTATTTTATTCAATAAATCCATTTTTTTCGGGGTTTTTTTATCTGAAATGTTCGCCACCATTGCCATTAAACAATTTAATTTTTTTTTTTTACTTTTGTCCTAAGTGATATAAACTAAAAGTGGGGTATTCTATCGTTACGTAACGGTGTGAGATTTAGATCGCTTTGTTTGCTAGAGAAATGAAGAACTGTATTGTCATCTCACGCAACTCTCTTCATGTCATTAAATAAACATTGATAGCGCTTATCGTAATTGGTTGATTCGATATGCAATAACAATTTTAGAAAAAAAATGTTGACACAATCTCCTATGACAAAATAGTTATCTTGGATTCACTGTTTATCGCCTGAATGATAAAATAAATCGTCATAATAGCTTATTAAATCTGAGCATTGTCATTGTTATAACTGTGATGATTAGCTTTGTCCCTACTCTGCCTCTCTCTCTCTCTCTCTCTCTCTCTCTCTCTCTCTCTCTCTCTCTCTCTCTCTCTCTCTCTCTCTCTCTCTCTCTCTCTCTCTCTCTCTCTCTCTCTCTCTCTCTCTCTCTCTCTCTC
>RQTK01000003.1:1745777-1877188 GCA_003991915.1 Elysia chlorotica | reverse complement strand
TATATATATATATATATATATATATATATGTGTGTGTGTGTGTTTTTAATATCTCACCCAACTAACTTATCATAAATTATGTCATTTAAAGATGCGTCGATAATTTATATTTTACCGTTTTGAAATCTCTAGTAGGTATAATTGTTTCATAAGATAAGTATGTAAGATACCTACACTTTCCAGTAATAATTCCCATAAACCCTTGTATGTAGTCCATGTATATGGCACTTACCTTAACATGTGCAGCTTAGACTGCAAGTGGAATTAAATCTCCTCCAATGTAAACTGCAACAGCGCATGCTCCTAAGTACCGTGCTCGAAGTACTCTAAACCGGCCGGCCCTATGGCTGGACTTTACGGTTTGTTTATTTTACAATCCTTATCGGGCTCGCCCTTGATATGAGACCGATAGATTGCACGTATCAATAGTGGGCACTTTCTCCCATGCGTTATTGAAACGCTAAGATGGACTTTACGCGGGACAATAAGAGCCGAAAAATCGTATCTCTCGGTGCCGAGTATTGGTGTTGTGTGCTAAATTGTTGACTGTGTTACGTTGTCCTCATACTCTGCGGCAGGTTCAAATCAAATACGTTAACTTGTTTATATTTTTGTTTGTTTTGTTTACCATTCTTTATATTAAAAACTATAATGCTTACCTTCAGTTAATCAATGCAGTCAGTCCATGGAAAGGTACCCAGGCTATTTATTTCTTGTAGTTGTATTAAATGAAAACCATGGTGGTGGCCAAAACGTGGCTCTTACATATCGTTTGTCGGTGATTGAAGATTTGAACAGGCGTCTCCTTGATATTTAATATAGATTCCCGAAAGCCCTTTGACAAAAATGGAAAATGTACAAAACTGAACTAAGTCAGTTATTATTGTGTTCTTTGACTGCTATTCTTTATGTTTTGTTTTTGTTTTTATGATTGTTTAACTTCTTAGGAAATTCGAACATGATTCGATATCGGTATATTAAATTGTATTGTGTTCTTGTTTCCTCGTATTTTAAGTGTTGTACATTTTTAAAGAGAATTTAACAACAAAAAACGTACATATTCGGCTTTAGAACTGTGCATTTAAATTGTTTGTTTGCTTGTTTGTTTGTTGGTGGTGGTAGTGTTTTTTAGGGAGGGTGGGGGTTTGGTTTGGTTATTGAATATTGTTGAATCACTTCCCGAGTGGTTGCTCAAGAAAGCTGTTTTACATGATACCATCCGGTCTAACCATAACCCGATTTTAGAAGACGTACACATGTTATAAATAGTTGTTGGGGTTCTTGTTACAATTGTTCAATATTTCTCTGAAAAAAAAAGAAAAAAAGGGGGGGGGGGGGGTAATAATCTTGTTGTGATAGCATCACTTCGATTTTCAAAAGCATGCAATAATTATATTTGATATATGCGTAATTTTAATCCACCAAGACATATATTCTTCCATTTTTAAAAGTAAAACCAAAGGTTACAATTTCTGTAAGTATAACTGGACAGGAGTGACAACCTGTTAGAGCCGAGATTGATGTTTGGTGTGACTGCCCAAGGGCAATACATGAGATGGTTACGGCGGCGTAATCACTTAGTTGCTGTACACAAAATAATGAACGTCTGATAGGTTGAAGGAATGGCAATGTAGGGTAGAGGGAGTGTACGGTCACGCTGCACGATTCTTAGATACGCTTGTTTTAATGTCCTTTATTTTAGCGACGCAAGAGGCAATTGCTTTCCGGTTGAAGAATTGGATAAGAATAGTACTAACAACTTCTAGGTAAAATGTCCATAAAAAGTTTTAATGAGTGTTTTGTGTGATGCGTGGGAAAGGGGGGGGGGGAGATTTGCAACTTTTTTAATTTTCGTTTGTTTTGTTTTTTTGGGGGGAGAGTTTTTTGTTGTTTTTTCTGTAGTTGTTGTTGTTGTTCATGTTGTTGTTGTTGTTGTTGTTGTTGTTGTTGTTGTTGTTTTTGGTTTGTTAGTCTGTATGTTTTATTGCCAGTCAAATGTGTAATCATTATATTTTAAAGAAGACATATAAAGCGTAAAAATGGACCTAACTGTCTAAATTAAAAAAAATATTTGTCCTAATTTCTCTTCATCTCATGCCCTAATGATATTTATCATGAACAACTCAATACCGCGGATTGAGAGGCATAGTGTTATAATTGCATTGAGTAACAATATATTTTGCCTTTTGATTGGCGATATATTTTATGATAATCTTCCTGAACATGGACCGTCAATCCAAACTCGCCTACTTAATCCCTCTACGCATTTTCCAAAGATGTGCGCCCTCCCTACATGCTGACTAATCCCGGCTCGTGACAGAGATGGTTAGCAAGGAGTAGACGAGATGGCATGGTGTTTAACCACACGTTACGCGCCATCTAAGATTAAAAACTGTTCAATCTACTTGACCATTAGCTTTAATAAGATGTTGTTTTTTTTATGCAAGGCATAATTTCTTTTTTGTATTGTAACCAAAAGATATATTATTTTAAGAATAGGAAGTTGTTGTAAAGAAGAATTTGAATCATTTGTATTTCATCAACTGGTTTAGTATTTTATAATACAATTCAATTGAGAGGACGGAATAATTAATGTGCTTAAAACAAAGTATTCATGGAAATGAGAAATACCGAAGGATTGGCGTAGGAAAGACATGCATAGACGCGGAAGTTGTTGGTGTATTTGCTCCAGTGCTGGTTTGGTCAATCCTCTGTGCCTCTTCTGCCGTGAGGTGATGGTTCGGGAAGACCCTGCATTGACACATCCACACTATTTTCCCCTCTGATGTTGAACCCGATGGATAAATGAAGGACACGTGTGTAGCTTCTGTACACCTCTCTTCCTAACAAATTGTTCCCCTTTGCTCCCTCAGCAGGAGCGAGTGAACGCCACAGGAAAGCTTCAGATCTACCTCCAGACTTATGAGTTCAATATCCAGGGAAGGGCATCCATCGAGCCTCCAGGGGATGGGTTGAACTTCAACCTCTCAGTGCCTCTCAGTTTTGCCCAGGTCCTTGTTAAAATCAATCCATTACTAGATCTTTAAATTCATGAATTTAGTACGTATACATTCAATAATCTTTTTTCTTGTTAACTTCAGTTGAAGCTATGGGGCAAAAAGGTAGGCCCTTTTTTACAATGAATGAGATGGGAAAGGCAGCAGATGTGGCGGATATTTTCTTGTAAAAGTTTTGGGGGATTCGCCAGAGCCTACCTTTATGGTTGCAGCTAGTGCAATACATGACTTTTAAAACAATACCACAGTCGAGCTTGAGTTTTTCACAGATAACAGATGCATTATGTACAATATAAGAATTATCTTTATTAAGACCATAAAGAGCTCCATAGCCCATAGGAAGTTACATGTCAGAAGCGGATCTTGTTCCATAAGGACATCTAGAACATGGTAATAGTATAATCATGGAGTTAAAAAAAATTATATATGTTCCCATTTTTGCCATTTTTCTTTGCGATCTGGTGTGACGTTAACGGAACTAGGTATACATTTTCACATTTGAATGACACGAAGCTCTCCTACCTGATTTTGAAAATAAGCTTAGACAATTATCAAGTATGAGATAGTCCAATGTGGAGACAGTGGCGGTTATTTCTATTTTCTACATTTAATCAATTATGCTTATTGTGATAAAATTAAAAGCCGAGTTAAACACATAAAAGTATAATTAAAACTAGTTATTTTTGGGGTAATTGTTTTACACTTGTTGGGACATTTTGTTGATTTATGACATGAGATAGGGTTCTGAGTTTATGCACATGGAAAGTATTCGACCAACCAAAACATATATTTTCAGTTTCAGGTAATTAATCAGTTAACTTAAACGCGCAGAATAATAAAACTTATGGTACAAAGGGATGTTTCTTTTCTTCCCTTTTTCCGAAATAGATATTGATCGGTGGCCTGCTTAAAACTCTTACACAAGCTTTCACATGGAAAGATCGCGACTCAGATTTGCGTACTTTACAGCAGCGCCTTTCCAAGGTATTAAAAGATTATTTATTCTGATGTTGAATTAAATAGTTGTTTCGAAGCTTTCGTCCCTGCCTCAAAAGACCTTTTTTTACAACAACAAAAATTGAAAGAACGTGTATCTGCGTGTTCTAAGGCCACATCCATTGCCGTCATAGTGACTAATAGTAAAATACAACTCTGGCTCACTCTTTTCATGGGATATTAATTGTCATTGTTTGGAGTGTCGTTTTTATTTTGGGGAATGAAATTTCTCAATAAATGCATAGAATAGTTTCTACCGAAAAGAAACCGAAATAGAAATAAAAGGAATACACGTATAACTGTTGTTGACTAAAGGCTATAGGGGTGTGACTGTTTGTTGTTTCCGTGCAGTCCCACAAACCAGAATGGAGGCTGCGGAGCGTGTTCGGGCAGTCGGAGTCTGGGGCGGCCACCACACAGGAGTCCCTCACAGAGGTGGACGACACCAAAGTGGACCAGTGGCCCTGGCAGGAGAAGACGGACTGCACCAGCCCAACCAGATACCGCTTCGTGGTCTGTTTGGACTATGAGGGCAGGTAATACCGATTACGTTTACAGATTTGATGAATAATACTGACCTGTTTATCCTGTCCTGGTACTGTGACGAGAATAGCTTCAACAGCCTCTCCAATTTATTTAGTTGGAGATCTTAAATAGCAAAGGAGAAGAAAAAGTTATGAGTTAAACAATCAATAAAGACTTGGTAAAGAAAGCCAGAAAACGTTTTGGTGATATAAAAAAGTGACAAATAGACTATTTAAACCCCGGAGAACAACTTTGATGTTTTTCAAACTGCCAAAGGAATAGTTTTACTTGTAATATATTTTGACGATGGTACATGTATATTTCCCTTAAGTATGCGTTAAGCATTATTATTTTTTATTACTAATCCTCAATTACTCTTTTAATAGAAATCGGGTATGATGATTTGTTCACATAACGCTAACTTCGTCCATCCTCTTTGACACAGAAAGCTAGTAAACTTGGCATATTTTACTACTGCACAACATACAAGGACGAAACTATCCTCCCCATTTCCTATCATTCGTATAAATGTTCATCTTCATTCTTTAAATTGCCAGCTCAACTTTTTAATCACCTATCATCTTTTACTTTGATTATTTTTATTGGGGAAACATTACAAAGAAACCAAACTATAGCACATGTCTCATGCACTTTTACATCTCACTTCGTTGAGGTGAGGTCAATCCTCGATACACTCTGTAATTTTATGCGATGGCGGTAAACGGATTTACTTCGTAAAGCTCTGAAGGACTCAAATCCACTTTCAATTTCAAATTCTGTTATTTCAGAAACAACCATTTGTTATCCTTTAGGTTTGTGTATCGTTGCTCTCCATGTGTTATTGGTCTGAGTTAACAACTGTCCAATACAGCTTCTGTTTTGACGTTGATCTTCACGTTGATCTTCTCCCAGTTATGACCCCAGCTACCCATGCAGTCTGACCCGGGTAGAGACAGATCTCCTGCCGAAAGACATGGCCTCGCCCTTCTCTTCTACAGAGAGAGTGTCCTTCAGAACGCTGCTCCGCGCCACGCAAGGCTCCAATATCATCCCAAACCCATTTGAACTCCAGTTTGATGAGTGGAAGGTTTGCACATTAAAGGAATATTGCTTCTATCTTTCTTGTAAGGCTGTAGATGCAATACATCTATTTCCACACAGACCATTGTTCACAACGAAATTTTTCATTATTGCCATGCATTAGAATAGTATAATGGCGCAGCCTGTTTTGACTTAACCCTGTTTAGTGCAGGGCCAAAAAAAGTTGTTTTTGTGAACAAAAAAGCTTACATTCATGTCCTTTATTAATATCGACCCGCAATCTTTGATACAAAAGTACACAATATCAATTATTTTGTCATTGCCTGATAACTTTAAAGGAAACTGGTAGCGTTTCCTTGGACGGTGAGATAGCTCAGCCAGCTGGAATGACGAGCAGGGTATCCAAAATTATCAGAAAGTACGTCTCAGCTGGCCTGAAGGTATCACATTATTGAATTGGGAGCCGTTTTATGGTGTGATTTTGTAGGATACTTAATGATGCGGATTTTTCATAGCTGCGATGAAACACTAAGCTCTTGTTTCATTTCTATCTTCTATCACTGTTTCATTTTGTTATTTTGTTTGACACTCTTGTAATTAGGTTTTAAAATCCTACATTGAGATTTTTTCCCAACTTCAGCATATCGTTTATGCCAACATGCAAAATGCTATCGACAAAAGGTATATCTACATAATTAGAAGGAAAAAACCCTTTCCTTCATTAGAGTAGCACGCATGCTAAACACAAACAGGGCCCAAAAATCAGCATCATTCTTACAGATCAATCAATAGAAACAGTACCTATCAACACTTTTCTTGTACCAGGGGCCGATCCGGCTGTCCATCTTTGTGACGTGCTGCGGGGCCTCGTCTGTTCACGAGGGTCAGTGTGATGAGGTCCTGACGTCCACCATCTCAACCTGGCCTCGGGCGGCCAGTGAAGGCTCTCAGGCCCTCAGATATCGCCTGACGGGGCGGGCAAGGTCGGTGGAGGAGTGAACTGCAGACCTCTTATATTGTAACAAGTTGTTTTTTTATTGTTGTTTTGTTTGTTTGGTTTTTTAAACTATTTTTGTAGAAAATAATGATAATTAATGTTTAAAAATTTACAAATATTCCATTATCCAAAAAGTGTAAACATTTCTTTCGTTAAAATAATGTTTCTATAATTGATGAGTCCACATCTTGGACGCCTAAAACGCAGGCCCAGTGGTTGCATTAAACAAACCTTTTGCATATAGAGACCAAAGCGATCTAAATCTAATTCGTTAATACTTTATGGGAGTTCGATCAGACTGGTACTCAGAAAGTCCTTTTTGAATGCACCATCAACCAAATTAAAAATATTTGGCCTATCATGAATGAGCTGAATATTTAAATAACATATCTTATTATTTACAAACTTAATGTAAAAGCATTTATTCTGGTTGGCGGCTCGATATGAATCTGCGGAATTCTTGGACCCGAGGCTTCTTTAAAAACAGGCCAAGTCACCTAAATGATTTGAGTGAACGAATGAATCATTACGAGAGTTAGTTCAGATTGATACTCAGATGGTAATTTTTATTCAGCATATTCAGCCTACACTGCAATAATGACACATGATCTAACTGTTCCTACTTTTTTATTGTATAACTCACTTGGACTTTTAATGCAAAAAATTAATGTTTGTCTACTTCGTGACTTTGCCTACTATTTAGGAAGCCTCCCTTAGACCACATAATTATGATTGAGAGTCAGAGGGATAATGAGAGAAGTATTTTTCAAAATAATAGCTAATGTTGTCGTAGTCAAATATTTTGAGTCTGTATATCCTAATTCGCCAAATCTGCTATTAATTCTAAATTCGTGTGAGCAATCACTTGTTAGCTCAGTCGAAACCAATGACTTGCATGTTGATGTCAGTGTTCATCGCCTGGATTTTTGATTTTCTTACCATGACCAACACAACCCCCCCCCCCCCCCCCCCCCCCCCTCTTTTTTTCATTTTTGTATGACAATTGCGTTGTTAGACTAACTTGAAGTACATACCAGTTTACCTACCTGTCTTGTGTTTCTTTTAGGGTCGTCAAAGACAATGAAGTGTATCCTTTAATTTCGTGAATAAACATTGATTCAGGTTGTCAATATAGGCAAAAGATGATCGTGACAATAATACTAGTTGCTGGCTTTAAATGTTATATTTTCTCCATTTTCCATAACAACTAAGTTGAGCAGGCTGCTTCTTGTAGATACACTAAATGAGTTCATGATGTTGACAGGATCAGTATGTCAATATCATTGGCTTTTGCAATTGAACGTCTAATCAAATTAAGGTTTAGTTTACATTGTGCGTTGTTGTTGCTGCTGCTGTAGTTACTTTTTATTCGATAGAAATTTTTTTTAAAAAAAGCTCATTCCGTTAACATGATTATTTCTCTCTAATTTCATACTTTCTAGTATTACTGTGATAGCGAATGCTATGTGTGACGAGAACTTCTACACTCACTCCTGCGGCACATACTGCAAGGTTGACAATCCGGGGACAGAGCACGCCTTCTGTAACAGCACCAATGGGATCAGGCAGTGTCTCCCAGGTTGGTGCTCTCTTTGCACATGTTGTCGTTCTTTGACATGGGTTTTCTATATCAATTTCATTTTCAGTGTATTAATGATTTATAATGCATGCTCTTCAATCGTAAGTTGTGTTGTCAGAGAAACAATCACAAATTTTTTTCTCAATGTCTATATAAGCAAGATCTACTTCAAGGATCATTTCCTATGAATTACACATTCAACAATGTTTTAACTGAACTCTCACTATTAAGACAGTCATGAATAAGATTCACATAAACCGCCCTTCCTTTTCATTACGTCTCCATTGAAGGTTATGAAGGGCCTGACTGTCAGGTGGATGTGGACGAATGCTCGAGACAGGGCGATGTTTGCAGGAACGGTGGAGTTTGCAGAAACAGCCCAGGCTCGTTCTCTTGCGCTTGTCCTTTCAGCACTACAGGTGAGACTAAGCACTTGTTTGCTGCTCGGAAAATTGGACAAAATTTGATATTAAAATGTTCTTAACCATACTAAGTGGTTTTACGTACGTCTTTCTGCATGCTAGTGCTGAGGCCAGGATGATTTAAAGTATCTTTGATCTCTCCATGTAGCCTTCTAAAACCTTCGTTTTAGCCTGCTTACGAATCTTTTTTCTGTTTTAGTTTATAACACATTTTAGATTAATGGATAACTATTTCAACGTTCAATAAAAGGACAAACAACAGAGTAAACTAAATTCATCATGTACTTTCATTCCATTGTCAAAGTTTGCACTGGTTAAATGTTAACAAGTTTTGATGCAAACTATCAAAACACTGCTTTTTTTCCAGGTCGCACGTGCGAACAGCGATACCCAGTATGTCATCTTCGACCCTGCCAACACCAAGGCACTTGTGTTGAGACAACTTCTGGGTCATTGTGTCTGTGCATGCCGGGATTTGAAGGTCAATGGTGCCACATGCTGGAAGGTGAGGAGGACCAGAGGCTAGAGTCGCCCAGCAGCAGAAACGAGAATAGCGACTTGGCTACCACCCCAAGGACTGTGGCCGTCTCCACGCCTGGGACCAGCCTCAAAGGTAAAAGCCTAGTATAGGTTCATGAATTGCAGGTACATGGAAAACTTTGGAAACTCTGTATTTCTTCCTGACCTTTCTCATTCTTAGGTATTTCTGGTCAAATTCTACATATTGAATATTATTTTTTTCAACGTTCAAAGAATATTGATTCAAACTTATTTTTTTAACATGAACTTTTTAAAGTTAGATCTAGTCTTCGAAATGCTCTCTCGGAAGGCCTCGGCACTTGGGGCAGACACAGCTTCCTGTGGGAGGTCGTTCCATTCTCATACCGTTTTCGGGAAGAAGAATTGTAGTCCAAATTTTTTAATGCAGAGTTTTATTTGTAATCGTATGTTTGAAACCTGACTTGTCTAGCTAGCAATACAGTTGGGTGTAGTTAAATTGCACTTTACACTGCCAGTGATGTCAATGATCTTAGAGAGGAGGGTAACTCTAGAGGTTTTGCGACGATGTTGCCTTTTAGAAATTGGAGCAAGTCACCTACACTGTTGATGTTTCTATGTCGATTTGTCACAATGCGGGCTGCGCTTCTTTGGGTTTATTCTAATACGGCAATATATTCCTTTTTGTAAGGCATTTTGGTATAATCGGAATGAAAACACACGTCCCACCTCTCTTCCCAGACAGAGAAGGCATCCAGATCCGCTTTTAATTGTCGTTGGTCATCAACACTCCTTCGTAACGTAGACTCTGCCACTTGAAGTGAATCCTTTAGAGAAAGAATGTCGGTATTTGGTTGCGACTTGTTTCTGTTAGTTATTAAAGATGAATCAAAAGCGGTGTAATTATGGGAGAGTATTTGTTTTGTAAAATGTAGTAGAACAAACCAATCTTTTGGTAAATTACTTGACATTGCTTCTACTGTTCTAGGCTTGCTTGAGCCTCTCTGCGCAGTGTTTATTGTATAATAACTATGTTGGTTTTTTAGGCCCCTGTCGTAAAGCTAGGTTCAAATGAAGTGCTTAAGACATGATTAATCTTTATTAAATCTCAAATACCGCTGTCATTAAACAAAAAGCGAGTGCCATGTAGTTTTGTTGTACTCGTTCAGGTTGATAGACTATAGACTAGATAGATTATGAAGCAATGTAGCGAGTTTCAGATTGTGTTCATGTTTCGGTATGTTTTTACTTTTAACGTGCATAGTGCGATATGGGATGGCTGAATACAGATGTGTCTTATGTTTTGTAATCACAAAGACTTTCAGTGCTTCGTTAAACGGTATGCTTTACTGCCAAGACTAAGTAAAACTGATGTACTGTAAATGTAATGCAATAATAATGCACTGTATGTCAAGCGCTAAAACAATTTTAAGGGTCTTTTGTTTGTTGTTGCTGTTTTTTTCTAAGGGGGCATAGTTTATACGCGTACATTATCACTGATCATACTTATATCTTTATATTAGTCTGAGGTTATTAATTCTACACTGTATTGTTACAGGACCATCACGTACCAAGCAACCTCATAAAAAGGTAATTGTTTGTGTTTTACGAGGTTCATTTACTATTAAAACTAAATGAATGTTTTCAACATTTTAAGTTCGCTTGTATTTTGTAAGATATTTTTAAATGGTACCATTTTGAATCATTATATTTCTTTCAAAAAATGAATGGAGATTTATTACTCACAGTGTTTTTTTTATTCACATTCACCTCCATTTTGTGCATTTTTTACTCAAGGGTTTCCTTCATAAGAATTATTGTTTGTTTTTTTTATACATCTTTGAGTTTATTACTAATGTTTTATTATTGTATTATTTTTATATGAATATATTGTATGTTTTATTGCTGTTATTGTGATTGTTGTTGTCATTGTTATTGGTGCTTTAAACCTGATTGGTGAACTTTCTGAAACATTCGGTCATGTTTTTAATGTAGTTTGGCTTAACTAAAGAACAGACATTGAAATGAAACGAATACCATTCTATTGTTTGTGTTGTTTTGTTTTGTTTTGTTTTTTTGTTTGTTTTTTAACTTTATCGGGTTATGCCATAATCGTATTTCTGTGATGACGAGTTTAATATGTACAATGTATAAAATAATTATATTACTCAGTTAGGTTTAAATAATGTTAATCCGTCCTTTGTAATTGTTCGATGAAATATCGAATTAAAAACTTATTTATTATTATGGTCATCTGTGGTAATTTGTTTGAAAATTTTTTTTAATGGCATCGTGCTTCTAAACGTGAGATTCCAGTGGGAAAAAAACGGGAAGAGAGGATCACATTTCAGTCGTGTTGCTAATTCAACATGTTAACATTGTAATTGAAAAAATGTTCTCTCTAAAAGTATTTTAAAATGGATACTTTTTTTTTAGGTTGATGTGATTTTTTTTAATCTCATATCATTTCCATTATCTTTCCAACACAAGGGCGATGGTGAAGGCTGGCATAACTGGTACCTGGCCATTATATTTGCAATTATCTTCGTCATCGTCATAATCTTCATTTTTGCGTTCCTTATATGCAGGAGAAAAGCGTACGTATCGTTGCATGAATAGTGGCTGTAAAAATGTAAAAATGTAAACGCTTAATACACAACTTTAAATAATTTAGAAATCTCTGTAACTTAAAAAATGAAAAAATGGTTAGTTCAATGTAGCATATATATGACAAATTAACATATAATTTTCGTGATAATGATTCTCTAAAATAGGCATAGGCCTATCTAAGTTGAAACCTATACAAAAGCATGGTAATCACAACCGTACAGATACTATCGATAAACTATGTTGTTTCTAGAAAAACAGATTCTTTTTTAAGCAAAGTTTTCTCTTTTTATTTTAACTTTGTTTAAATCAATGTATGCTGTTGGTAAATTTTTTAACTCATGAATTTTCAAAAGCCATCATTATCCTATATATCATGACATGTTAATAATTAATACTTTAATTCACCGATTTATATTTTATTTCAACTACATAGGTCATTTTTCAATACAGTGGAAGCCATACAACATTGTCTTAAAATAGCGTCATCGAGATTTTCTATTTTATTTTATGTCCAGATATATCATTCTGTGTTTGTTTTTATCTGCTTTTTATTTGCTTTCCATTGTTTTTTATTTTTATAAAGTCACCATTTCCTTCGTCAATACCCAGACGCAAACGCTACCAGGTGAACACTGACTCCGCAGCCCTAACCAGCATTACCAACACGACCAGTCTCCCGTTGTCGGAGGAAGTGCTACCCGTGACAAGCGCACCCCGCGCCAAGAAGACGCGCAGCTTTAACAATGCCGTGTACGATGACGAGGAGCGCGTTGCCGGCTCTGGTTCCGCGGCCAGCAGTTTACAAGTGTTCTACAATAACAATAATGGTAGCCTGGGCAATAGTCACGACATGTATGGTAACACGAGTAATATCACCTTGAGCAACAATAATATTCTGAGCGCGAGAGCTTTAATGCAGCAAGATTCCACTGGGAAGGTCAATTTCAAAGATAAGACGTTAGTGAAACCGGAATCCTTGAGTGACGACGTCAATGGTAAAAGTAAAGAATTTAATAGCTCTAAACACTACAATGAAGGCCGAGGCCAGAATCTTGCAGTAAAACTGGTAGACATACCAAACACCAAAAGCGCCTACAGTAAGCACGCAAAGAGAGATACATGCATGAGTCAAACTCCCACCGGAACTCTCAATCGAAGCAATGGATATGTAAACCAAGCCAAACCACTAGTCGTAGACGTCACGCAAAAGAATACAAAAATAGAACCTGATGACGTAAACAACGATCGCTCGGAGACTAACCCCCCAGGCGTTTATCGGTCGGGCAATAAAAGGGGAACCGCCCCACGGGAAATAGGATACCCGAGATCTCAAACAGGACAAGCCACGGTAGAAGTCAGGGATGGTAGATCCGATAGAAACCGGGGCCAACCAAGGAGCACTCGCCAATCGGAGCATTTCTACGAAGATATTGACTCCGCTTATACTTTTGGACCACACGCGCCGAAGCCTAAACCGAGGTCGATTCATAACGTGAGGAGCGAAACACTGCGACGCAAAGACTACAGTCGAAGAGTCAGTGCCGAGTCTGATGAGAGTTTGGCGGAAAACAGCGACGAAATCGATTTGCCATTAGCTCCACCACCACCTCCGTTGCTCTCAGCTACAGCAGTAGCAGCAGTGGCCTTTTCATCTAGAGTCCAGGGACAAACTCTCCGAAGTAATAATACTCTTCCAACAGCGGCAAGACCAGTGTCTCTCAGATACGAACAGCCTCGGAACAGCGATGGGAGCCTTGACTACAGCCCTTCTGACTTCTCACCACCTAACCTGCCAACTGGAATAGAATCCGAAAATGTAATAAAGAGTGGACCACGAAACTGGTACGGCGATCAGTACGTGAAATCGTCTCCACATGTACTATCACCCAAATTTGGTGAAGATAACCTATTTTTCAACGATCCGAGTAATGCATACTGTTTGCAGCAAAGCCAGAGGAAGAGCACACCAAACGCAGCCGATTTCGACCCAAGACTGGTCAGTCGTCAACAATGGGAAGATAAATGGAGAAACCAGCCGATTCTCCCCCCTTCCTCTCGATCAAGGAACCAACCATCAACCTCAACATATAGCTCTAGCAGAGAGACACCAACGATGCCAAGTCCAAGAGAATGGCCTCAACTAAACCCTTTCTACGACAGCACCCCACCACTCACTCAAAGCAATGCTCGAGGAGGTTCATTCCAACCGGCGACAGACACGAAAGCTTATCACAGTCATCAGTTCCAGCCACGACCTGACTCTGGTTACGTTTCAAACCAAGACCCTTCTCTTTATTTTGGAAGCTCACCAGGAGGGCGGCGAGGTTCTGTAGACACACTGTTAGATTCTCTGGGTGGGAAGAAGAATGGCAACGAAGGACTGTACGAGTCTAAGAGGTCAAGATCGGGCGAGGAATTGCACAGCTATGGAGAGTCCTGCGCGCTGCCCGTGGACCATAGGCAGCCCCGCAGGAGGAGCGAGCCATTCATCGGGTTGGGCGGTCAGCCGCGCAGTTCCATTGCGAGAGAAAACAGGGTGGGGGCCGCCTGGTATGGTGGAGACCGCACAGGTTCTGATGACAGACGGAACGGGTCACAGCATGGGTCTACTAACGGAGGCAGTTCATTAAGCATAGCTCCTAACATTTCTTCTTCTTTTGTCTAGGAAATGTTACATGTTTTGAAGCAGTACATGTTTAATAAAGACGGACTCAAATACTCAATGACAATGGTGTAAAAAACGAAAATACCTCGTCCTTTTTTCTTTGATAATAAAATTGAAGCTATGCATCAGAATGATAAAATGTCTAATGTCAATGAAGTTGTATACTTAAATTGGCTAGTAGGTGTATTTAAATTTAAATAATAATATATTCCTACACAGCAGTATGTATTACCGTTATGGATAAAGAGAAATATGGTAAATCACATGGTGGTTAACTCTTAACATTTACGTGGATCATTACGGTGACATGGCTTTAAATGTTTTTTCTAAATTTATTGCCCTGTGATATGTTAGAGCAGTTGACCTTTTTTTAAGTTTTGCAAAGCATATGTATTAACTTTTTATGAAAAAGCATTTGTCTTGTATGTTGTAAAGAAACTGGGTGGTGTGCAACCACATGTAGTATGCTGTTGTGTATATACAGTGTATATATACACGGTTGCTAATCATATCCAGATGGAAAGTTTCGCTACTTCCTTTAAAGCTTTAGCAAATGAAACTATAACCATGTTGTGAATTAAGTTACTGCATTCTCCCTTAAATGTGGCTTTTCAAAAACTGAACGTTATTATTTGAACGAAATTCAGCCAATTTATTATACAGTCATGTATTTTGTTTTTGTCTTTTTTTTATATGGCATTGCTTACTTGTTTATTTCAATTTTTTTTTTTATTGTTTGTGAATCGTAATAAATTATTGTCTCTGTGATGCTAAAATTGCTGTCATCACTCTGCAGAGTATCTGCTTATCGATTGTCTCGTATTAATAATTCAATATACTGAAACTCATTGCTCTTTTGAACATGTACACCAATATTTGAAAACTTATTTTCATTTACTTGCTGATTGATAGTCTACACACTCAGTCTATAGTATAATAGGACTAATTTTCGAGATAATTAGACTGATAAAAGCAAAACTTTCCTTCTTGACGTTTACATTATATATTGGTGATTTTTAATAAACAAAATATTTGTACATTTTAGGCTACCCTTGCTTCTCAATTGATCCTTAACTTCGGATAAATGTACCGGTACTATGGATAGTGTTTCAAAATTTTTCATCTAGTCTTTCTTTATCCTTCTGATTTTGATAACGATAACATGTCTTAGCAATCCATTTCCAGAATGATTTTTTTTATTCAAAGAAGCAACTAAATTTTTTTTTTCAGACAGAATTGTATAAATAGTTAATGGAATCTAAAAAAAAAACTTTTTAGCTTTATCAATGTTTGGATAGTAGATATTAATGTATATTTGACAATACAATTCAATACAAGTTTCTATCACCATCATTGTTGGTGTCCTTTAATGAGATATTACATTTTTTTTCTTTTAACTAATGACTCAACTTTGGAATCTGTTTGTATTGTCAGTCTAAGGGCTTCAAACAAAATATGCCTATGTAAAAGATAGACAAGAAATGAAACAGAACATGCAGGTTATAATTATATTGTTGATTCTTTAAGCCATATATGACCCAGTGACCCACTAACATTCTACAATGGAAATAGTATAATTTTTCAATTTTTAGTCAAATATAAAGTGCATCAACATAAAAGCACTTTTTAAAACCAATGCTGGAAATTTAACTTTGGTGCCAACCACAAACTTCAAACTTCTGAAACTTCAGTATACATCCACAAATTTGACAGAGTTAGCTTAAAACGAATCCATATAAACTTGATTTTTTTTTTTTGTGGAGCAACAACTACAAAACAACAACAAAAATACCTAACAAAGTAAAATAAACATATCATACTTTGTTATACATAATTTATTTACATCAGTATTAATAGTAATGTCAAAATACATCAATTTAGTTTCAATATTCAATGAAAGCACATGTAATTAATGTTTAATGAAAATTACATTACATGAAATGACTGAATTTTTATCTAATTCAAATGAAAAAGACTGCATACATAGCACATAAGTATAAACTTGGCTATCGAACACACTTCCAACAATGTGCAAAACAGTTCACGGATATTTAAACCCTTTCTCAATGGGCTGTTGGATTGATTGTCAGCACTAAAAACTCTGAGTTGGCAACAGTTTAAACTCACAGTCCATTATCTAGGAAAAGAACAAAAATGATTTCTACAGGAGTCATGTGGGCAATAATTATAATATCTGTTTTCGTTATGAGATCTTGCAGAGAGAGATTGAATATTAATCTGTTTTCATAGCATTTATTTAAGGTTTTTCAACATCCTAACAAAATGAAATAAAAATCAATTTCATTAGAATAAAGTTGATACTGTTTTCATAGCCCAAATTTACTCCCATACCACTTCAGCTAGTCTGTTTAACATGAAGGCTGAAATAGTATTTTTTTCAACTTTCAGTACACTGTCTTAAAAATTAATTCAGATTTAGTACAATTTACATTGCACTGATAATATGAAATTTCCAAGGCAAAACAATGATGACCGATAAGTTATCGCCTTTTTAAAAAAAATTATTTTTGATGTTTACCTTTATAAGTTGTCTACACTTCCTCAGTTCCTGGCTCTGCTTTCATCATTCAAATTACAATTTTATAAATTGAAGCCAATTGATTACTGCATAACATTTTCAACCCAAGTAAGAGTTAAAAGATGTTTCAAATTGGAATATAATCTTTTCAGACTTTATATTTCTATGCTGACTATAATTACTGGTCAACTAAAAGGTCTATTTTTTTTTATTCTGTGAAACATTTCACTGGGTATCCTTTTTGGTGACTTTTCCTTAATGCTCATTTTGACTTCAAATTATAATTTCAATACCCCAACATGGAGTTAAAAGTTGTCAAAGTTAACCCACATTGCTGTGCTTCGTTCAACATTTAATGCTACAGATATCAAGACTATACTGCTGTTCCTCTCTCCAGATTTTGCTTAATTTCTGCAGTGTATTTGCCATAGAAACGTTCCAATTTCTGGTTGAACTTAGCGTTGCGCTCATTAATGTAGTCAACATCTGCCTCTTCATCAAATGTTCTTCTCCGACTGTATTTGGCTCTCTTTTCAATTCTGGTTAAGAAACACAAAAATATTGTTATTAAATGTTTTCAAAATATCACTAGCGTTACATAAAGCTTAACATCAAGCTTTTTATATCTTATCCTAAAGCAAATTGCGGGAGCAAGGTATTGTTTTATATTATCATAAATATCATAAAAATTATCACCTAGAAATATGAAATAAGGCACATGAACATAAGCGTGCTTTACTGTAAAATGTTCTTTTCTTGTGCATTCTTTCGCTTATATAATATAAAAATAAATGCCTTTGTATCTGGTTTTTAAAAAAAAATGTGTTCTTTCTTACATGTAGTTTAATTTGCAGTTAAAGACCCAATCACAGAAAATATATTGATAGCTTTACCTGGTTGGATTATATTTATATAGTAAATTATTAATAATCTTTAAAACATGATAATAAAAATTAGAATACAGCTCCCTCGGGGACATAAAAATTTCCCGACTTCTCTTTTGGTCCATATCACGCAGAGTATTTCCATGAATCATAAAGAGTCTATTTCAAAGTTTATAGTCTGTTAGACTTGTTGAAAAACTCAGTTTGATACACTTACTGTTTCTCGAGATCCCCGACCATACGATCAATGGCATCATCAGTGTCTTTACGTTGGTGAAGCCCCAAAGTATCAGCTGAGGCATAAAAGTCTTCTCCTCTGTGAATTAAGTTATAATGAATAAACGGGATATTAAAAAAAAATCTTACTAGAGACAATGAGAGTGAATGTTTTAAGTGTTAAAATAAATTCATATTTTTCAATCTTTCTTACAGCAACAATGATAAAAACCTAACATTATTTTATCTAAGAGAGAGAGAGAGAGAGAGAGAGAGAGAGAGAGAGAGAGAGAGAGACTGCTTTTTGCCTCCCTTAAACAAAACAAATAATCAAGCTCACAACTGCTCTTTTTGTCTGGAGACCTCCTGAACATCAGGCTTTATCTGCTTCGTTAGCTGGCTGTACTGTCGGAATGTTGCTTGCTCATAATCTATGTACAAACAAACAGAAAAATAATAATAATGGTGAACATATATAGAGAGCTGTTTCCATTTACATAAAAATCTCAAGGCCCTTGCTTGATATGTCAAGCTATTGCCACTGTCAAAATTATTTATCAAAGAAAAAAACTGAAGATTGTACGATAAAAATGTATAAAAAGAGAAACAGGGTACAAGATAAAAGGTTTTAAAAACACAACTCTCAACGACAGTTGATTAAATGTATATAAATTGACAAAGAGAGACAGAGAAAACATGGAACAGACATTTAACTGTCTTACTTTTAGTCTCAATAGTTGTTTTTGTTTCTTTTTTATTATTAAAAAAAAACAACAGTGGACTCAATTGTTTTTCTGCTTTCATTAAATACATTCTCAGTCTATTTACACTATTACTGTTTTTATTTTTTTTAAGCTTAGCAATGGCTTATGTTGTCTTAGCAAGAGTACTGTTCTCACCTGCAAAACCCACATCTGGATTTTTCTTCTTCTTCTTTCTCTCCCAGCGTTCAGCCTCATCAGCACCAACATTCATTAACTTTACCCTGTCATAGGTCTCTCCACGTGCCTCACATTGCTGATAATAGAAAGATACAAAATAGGGATTAATACATGTGTTACCAAAAGCAACCTTACAGCATCTGCAACAAAAGAATAAATTACTGCTATTAGTTCTGAATTTTATTATAGCTTTTTGTAAAACCCTGTATTGTAGATCATGTTGAATAATGCAGAACCCTCATGGATTGTGTATTCCTTTGACAATGATTCTAAATGATTTTCTTTACATCTAATCTATTTAGATACATGCAAAATTAGTGACAAAACATATTAACAAAAAAGGCATTACACAATCTTCACATTTTATTCATCTGCCTGTGGGCCATTATGTTTTTATAATTTCCACAATATTTTTTCTTCAAGTTCAAATAACATTTTGTTGGTTTCTGATATAGGCCGACTAAATTTAGTTATTTTTCAATTTATAAAAGTCTATATGATCAATTCTACCTTTTTCTTTTCATCCTCCTCTTGCTCCCATTCAAGCCTCTTCCTTTTCGCATCAAAGTTCTGTGGCCGTTTTTTTCTCTCATCCTCTGCAACAACTTCTGCATGGTTCATTTTTCTGGCTTCATTCTGGTTTGTTTAGTTTTTTGTTTCGTTTTTCAGAAGAAAGAAAAAAAGTATGATATCAAAGAAAACTACAAAAAAAATGAAGGTATATAACTTTAAATTATTACATAACACAAAACTTGTTAACAATTGTTTGGCTGTTTATTAAGGAAAAAGTCATATTTTTAACTTACTTTAGAACAAACATAAAGCATAAAAAAGAACCTTTCATGTATGCACTCTTGAGGTCAAACAGTGACAACAGTCACTTCTGATATAAAATTTCAGAGACCTCTTTGATATACGTGAGAAATGAATACAATGTAAGAATTATAAATATTTAAAGTGAAAGAATGGATCTCCTTTAAAAGCTCATGATAAATCACAACTTTTGATAATCTGACCATTTTATAAAAACATCATTCCCATCAATCCCATTGGGGGAAAACATTTTACAAATATTAATTCTGAAACAAAAAACTAGTAAACGAAAGAAAAAAAGGAGAGCCAGAGAGAGAGAGAGAGAGAGAGAAAGAGAGAGAGAGAAGGGGGGAGGGGGGCAGAGAGGCAGAGACAGATATATATGCTTACAAATCAACACGAGAACTGACAGAAAAATATAAAATGGTTTTGGGAAAAAGAATTGGTTTTACCATTTTCATTTCTAGCTCTCGGAACCTGTTCATTCTGGCAAATTTACTGGCAGCTGAACCACTTGATCCTGCTTTAGATGATGGACCTGCTCCCTGGATAAAATGAGTGTAATACTTTTTATTACCAATAAATATGTTATATTTTAATTTTTACACCAGTATTTATATTTCTGACTTGCATAGCATTAAGAATCACTCAATCACACATTTTGAAATACCATTTTTAATAACAGTGAAATAATTCAAGATGGTTTTTGGAATGAAAAAGGGGTGAACTTTTTTCCATCAGTGTCATCAGTTCAGGGAAAAAGTTCTGTATACATTTTTTTATTGTAAGGCAACCTTTCATTATGTGTGTGGAAGGGTGAATTTCACTTACAATCAGTTTTTTTTCCCATTCTATGACATCAGAGGGAGTTAACAACTTCAATTTAAAGCTACGAGGATGTATATATAAAATGTTTTTGTAATGCAACTTTTCATTAGAATGTGTGTAAGAGGATGAATTTCAATCACAATATTTTTTTTTCTATTCTACGAGGACAAGAGGTTGGAAGTTGGTTTCCTTTTACATTAATATTAGAATGATAAAGATAAGAAATTAAGGCTGTGGTTGAAAATGAAATTAAGGTTCCTAGATTTGTCTGGGTGATATCTTCTTTATGTTGGTGACAAAGAATAATATAAAGCAAAATCTCACTTAGATGTGTAGAAAGCCAGTAAAAAAAAATTATAATTAAATTTTATATACATCAAGCTTAAATCCATCTTCAAGGAATAGATTTTTGCCTTTACCGATGCTGTTGGAGTAATGGTTGGGAAACTGGTTCACTATTTTTTAAGGGGCTGGGTTTGATTCCAAGTGTTTATGAACATTTAAGCTCAGTCCTTACAAGTTTCCAAAGGTAGTCGGAGTAGTAGTCCCCAGCCTTAGTTTAATAGTAAGCTGGTTCCCTATAATCTGTCCCCCTTGTCAGTTATGCCACATATGACGGTAGTTGACGTCGAGTTGGTTTTATTTTCAACATGAGCACTAAATAGGCTTTTATGTGGATGGGCCCCAAGCCTGACATCTGACAAGTTTATGTGTTGCCACACACGAGACAGGGCGGGGATACCATTACTCCTATCTTAGCCAATCACATAAAAACTGACACCGACCCAACCAGTTACAGGGGCCAAACTCTGACAAATCAATCTGCTGATCGTGGGATTCAAACAGCGGACCTCCCAATCTGTCTGGAGACCAACACCAAGTGATGCTCTATATCACAAGAGCCAGTTTAATCCCCAGTTGATGTCTATGCCAAAGTAAAATCGAGTAATTTTTTGCTTCTCTAGCAATCTGTAGCTCAAGGTGTGGTATTTTTGCATCTCACTAACTAGATAAAAACTTAATAGATTACACTAAATTGTTAGGATGGCAGTTATGTGTAAAACATGTTAGCAAAATAAACCTATATAACACAAGAATTATGAATCATCTAAGTTTCAATTTGCTATATCCCAATACTACCTGTGGAATTCTCCATACAGATATCTAAAACTAACTAGATCCTAATTTATACAAGGCTGGCTGTTTCTAGGTCCGGTAAAATATACAAACGGCACTGAAGACTTACACTAGGACCATCCTGGAGACTCTTTTGAGACTGAACACTAACGTATACTAACAACCTAGACTATTAAACACTTACCCTCAAGGAATACCTCAACTTTCTTGAGCAAACAGTTATTTATACGGACAAATACAATACAAAAAGGTACCAACACAGAATACTCTAGGTCTAGCTTCCTGACATCTTTATGTCAACTTAACTGATGAAATAATTGTCCATTGTAAACTAGTAAAGCTTTGCTGTTTACACTTGATAGATACAACAAAAGACTCAAACCACCACAGAGGGATGCTATGTCTCTTCCTTGTGGTCTAAATGTATATTCTACTTTCTTTCTCTGCCTTCCATAAATAAAATGTGTTAATTTTTTTGTTACTGATTGTGTGTCTTGAAATCCTCCCCTAGAATCTTTAATCAAGATGTATTCTAGATTTTGGATCCAGGCTATAGAAAAGCCAGTAAATTTTTAGTCCATCTTCTCATTGATGAGATTTGATCCCTAGATGTAGATCTAGAATCTAGATCTAGATCTACATCTTAGACTCATCTAGATTTAGATTATGTCTACAAATCTAAATTTTCTAGTCTATCTAGACTCTAGAGATCTATTAGATTTAAGGATCTAAGAAGATCTAGATCTAGAATGATTAGAATCTATCTCTAGTCTAGATATATTAGATTTAAATCTAGATTTAGATTATGTCTACAAATCTAAATTTTCTAGTCTATCTAGACTCTAGAGATCTAGATCTATTAGATTTAAGGATCTAATCTAGATCTAGATCTATTAATTTAATATAAATCTTAATTTCCTACCTTTGATGCCATTATTTCGGTCAGTTTCTATTTATTTACAAACATGTATTTTTTACAACAATAATAAGTTTAGCTTTGTGCAGAATAGATCTAGATCTAGATTCTAGATCGAATCTAGATTTATAGTCCTCTGTTTTGACAAAAAGATAAACAAGACTGTGGTGTGTAGAGTGAATCAGTGAAGGATCAGACCGGAAGTAGGCTTTATTAAATTATGAGTGTTTTCAACAACAAACATCGATATATACGACGTACAGGAACTTTGGAACATCGATAATATTCTGTTCCCCGAGTGCGTGCGTTGTCTTTGCTATGGTACAAGCTTTTAGCTATCGCATGGTCTATGGTGTTTGTTGGAGATGGTAGTAGTAGTAGTAGTAGTAGTAGTAGTAGTAGTAGTAGTAGTAGTAGTAGTAGTAGTAGTAGTAGTAGCATAAAAGAAACGAAGAAAGTCATAAATGTTTGAGCGAAAATTTTTTATTGTTTCAAATTAATGAAGTTCACAAGATCGTGATGCAGAGACCAAACCTACAAATTTATTTTAAAAAAGGGAAAGGGAAAGAGAGCTAATTAAAAAAGAAAACATAGCCTATAAAACTACCTATCATCCATAGAGATTACCAATATAATTACCCCAACCAATCTCACTACTACTACTACTACTCCCAACCAATCTCACTACTACTACTACTACTACTACTACTACTACTACTACTACTACTACTACTACTACTACTACTACTACTACTACTACTACTACTACTACTACTACTACTACTACTACTACTACTACTACTACTACTACTACTTCTTCCTTCTTCTCTCTCTGCTCTTGTTCTTCTTCTTCTTCTTCTTCTTCAGTATTACTACTCAGTTTCAACATAATATTATTGAATATCATTAACAGGTTTGATTATGCGGATTAAAGTTTTTGTTGTTGTTGTTGTTGTAATTTACATATTTTATTATTGTTTATATACATTTTTCTTCTCTTTCTTTCTTTTTTTCCAATAACAATCAACCGTTTTTTTTACTTAAAATACCTAGATATCTAGATCTAATTCAACTTAATGAATAATACCATTTTAAGATTTGTTGGTATAGAGAGAAAAAACGCGCACACCAACGCTAAACAAAAAAAAAAAAAAAAAAAAAACAACAACAAAACATAACTCGCACGTCAATTGTTAGCAAATTTTAACTAAGGCGATTGTCTTTATCTAAAATTATTTAAAAAAAAAAAAAAAAAAAAACAACAACAAACAACACATTTATGATTTAGATCTAATTCAATTTAAGTGATGATTAATTAAAAAGCTCAACTTGTGTTATAATACAGCTCTAGTAAGAAAAACTAACGGATGTAAGTAACATTGGGTCTAGTTTGAAAATTATTTATTTATACAATTTACGCTCTGAAAAAAAAAAAAAACACAACAAAAAGCGAACGCTGTAAAACTTCATGTTTACATTCGCAACGAAGGCAGCCATGACAGGAACAACGGAGGCAGCCATGACAGTCCCTTCGGGAAATATTGTCCAATCAAATTAAGACGAAAGTTCTACGACTAGCCGCAAGTCTAGCCGATAAGTACAAACATCGATATATACGACGTACAGGAACTTTGGAACATCGATAATATTCTGTTCCCCGAGTGCAGAATGCAGTCACAGTGCAGTGGTCTTTGCTATGGTACAAGCTATTAGCTATCGCATGGTCTATGGTGTTTGTTGGAGAGAACCTTTCCCCGAGTTGGCACCTAGATCCAAGATACTGTCTCAGCCGGTGACATTTTTGTGCTGCCATCGAATCAACCAGCATGGAGCAAATTTTAACAAATTACCCTTTCCGATTGCTTGAGCCAGAACCCACTAACCTCTCTATGTGCTCTAATCATAACATCATTATTCGGTTACAGTGTTTAACGCAATTCCCATTAATTAAGCAAAGAAGGCAGAGACTAGAAAGTTCACGTTGTTCGCCTGTGGAAACACAGTGGTGGTCGCACCGTCCCTACAAACCGGCGACATAAAACTGCGCGAAAAAAGGGCGAGTTGGTAGAGTGGTCTATCAACTGAGCGACAAAATCGCCTGACGAGAAAAATTCCCAGCGCGAGTTATTACTGCCTAGAAGCATCGTCTCATTTTGTTTGTTGCAGTTATAGGAGATGGATGTGAATGAAGAAATACTTCAATGGATGATACTAAAATGGCTGCACTCAAAAAGAAAAAAAAATGAATGACGCTACTGGCTCCATCAAATAAATCAACACCGTAATCAATACGGTGAATACCATCATCTGATGAAAGAAATACTCGAAGATGAGGAAAATGTGTGCAGTACACTCGAATGAAACCAGCCGCATTTAAGCTTCTGCTTTCAAAATATATATTTATACTTCAAAGATACAATGCTTTAATTTAGACCTAATCAGGCCGTTAATAGTATAATCTAAGGGGTTGCTATTTTATATATTATGATACAAATCGATCTGGAAATTCACCCATTATCTGCCAATATCTGCCTCGGCCTACAGCTAGCTACTCACGCCATTACTTAAAGAAATTTATGTGCAGTGTCTTTCCCAAAACAACGACAGAGAAGAGGCAAAGATTCGAACCTAGGATCTAGGACCTGCCTGTGCGTGCGTGTGCGTTTCTATCTCCGTCGACATGGTTGCGGTCATGTTCGGGGGGCCATCTCAGACGCAAAACGCACAGTAACAACTGGAAATCCGAACCTGAACCCAACGCTGAGCGAGTTGTTGTTGTTGTTGTTGTTGTTGTTGTTGTTGTTGTTGTTGAGTTGGTTTAACGTCCAACATCAGCACTATATAGGCTATAATGTGGACGGGCCCCAACACTAACGTCTGACAATTGTATGTGCTGCCACACACGAGACCGGGCGGGGATGCCATGACCTCTGTCTCAGTAGATCACATTATACTGACACCGACCCAACCAGTAGGGAGCGCAATCGCCAGGACTCGAACCCGGACCTTTTGCGTCGGAAGCCGATGTTCTACCCCAGGACCACCACACGCCCAACGCTGAGCGATCCTCCCCTAGAGTTATGCAGCTACTGACCTTGGACCTCTAGGTCTAGTTGCCACGACCCCTGTCTCAGCAGATCACATTATACTGACACCGACCCAACCAGTAGGGAGCGCAATCGCCAGGGCTCGAACCCGGACCTTTTGCGTCGGAAGCCGATGTTCTACCCCAGGACCACCACACGCCCAACACTGAGCGAGCCTCCCGTGGAGTTATGCAGCTGCTGCCCTAGGACCTCTATTTATTGAAATCATTTTTAATGCAGTTTTAAAGAACAAAATAAACAGTAGTAGCTCAAACAAACAGACAGCCCACAAAAACCATTCCATATGAAATTGTTTATTCTGCATTGTTTAAACATCTCTACACTACGATTTTGTTAATTTTGGATCGCCGATTACGAATTTGTTTTCAGGTTTTCGCTACGATAACTAGTTATTGATCTATATCCAGCTCAAAATACGGGCCTTCTTCTTTTCCGGTCAACTTTCAGGCGACCACGCACCTTAGATCTCTCACCATGAGGCGAGGCGAGAAAAGAGGTGGCCTGTTTTTAGGCCTTTACAGTTTACTGGATCACTTCTATGAAATAAAGTCTCGCGGAAGCTTGGTCGAGGTGAGCGTGAACTCCAATAACAACATCCGCCAGCGTGATAATGACCAAAGCTATAGATAGACTCATAGAGATTAGTGACGATGATGGTGATAACAAATGATAAAGTTACGCAAAGTAAAACACAGGAAAGAAAAAGACCACAGTAATAAAAATGCGAAACGCTCCAATGACCCCTCTCAAGGAAATCCCCATCAAACATACTACCGTAAGTTCAAAGTGAAATAAAACTTCAAAGTGTATCAATAAAATTAATAATCAAATCAAATGATAGTTAGTGTAACTAGGGTCATTACAATATAGAAAGTTTAAATGAACGAAATAAAAAGGCCATAATCCAACTGTTTAAAAATGTTGTGTTTTTCAATTAAATAATAAATTATTCATAAAAACTTTTTTTACTTATTCTTTTAAAAAGTATATAAACATCCGTTGCATCATTGATCTATATACAAAGTTACAAACACATGTTTAGATTCCTAAAGTACGGATAGACATTAATTTTTCATTTACAAAAACTAAATAAAATAAAACTGCCAAACAGAACTTTCTAAAATTGTAAGTTTTTACACGTTTATCCAGCAATCGTATCCGGGCTAGCACCTCTTGTTTAGAACCTGCCTCTTCTACTAACTGAGTTTTTAAACTCCCACCCACTCACCCCTCGTTTTTTTTCCTTGTAAGCTATCTATGGAATATCTTTCTCACTATCTATCACCTTCCTCTGAACTTTCTCTTTATGTTTTCCACCATCCCCTCTCTTATTTCTCGCTTTCACCCTTTATCGCTAGCAATGTCTCTCTATCTTTAGACCCCTCTCACTCTTTTCCCCTCTCTGTTCCCTCCCTCTCCTCTTCTCTCATTCACACAAACACTCTTCCTCTATTTATCTATATAATATCTATATAGTTATCTATCTATCAATCATTATATCTACCTATGTATCTGTCCTTCTATCTCTCATTAGCTACCTTTTTTCTCATCTCAAATATCTCTCTCTTTCTCTTCTTCTCTCTCTTTCTCTCTTTTTTTTTCTCTCACTCTCTCTCTATAACTCTTTATCATTTCGTTAATCTTCCTCTTTTCGCTTTCATCTCTCTCTCTCTCTCTCTCTCTCTCTCTCTCTCTCTCTCCATCCTCCCTCTCTCTCTCTCCCTCTCTCTCTCTCACACACAATCTCTCTGTATCTATCTAAGCTTAATCTTTATATCTATCGACCCATCTATTATAAGCAAGCTCTGGGGCAAGGCTTGTGGTAGCCCTGCTCTGGGGTCTTCTGCAGAACTGGCGCATCTCTCGAGTTCGAAGTAGTTCAATCTCATAGATCTATAAATATATTTATAGATCTATGATCAATCTAGAAACTTTATTTAACTTTCAGTTTCTCGGACTAACATGCGCCATACTAATAATGCTTCCATTCGGTGTTTGCACCAACAACATTGAAAGTAGGTCAGTATTTTACAGTCAGTTTTGAACTAACATTTGTATAAGTGGGTCAGAAGGGTTTGGTTTTGAACTAACAATGTAAGTGGGTCAGAAGGGGGTCAGAAGGGTTCAGTAGTACACCGGTGTAGCACGCCACCCTGACCAGCCCGCCAGGGCTACTCAGAGTTCGCCTGGCGGCCGCCAGCCAAACTCAGGAGTCTGTCTGGCGGCCGCCAAAAGCTATTCGAGGACATGCCATACGTACAGAAGGGGGGGTTTAGCTCCGCCTGTTAGTATCCTTATGTCAGTGTTAAACTCTTTGAATTTCCTGACTGTAAACCCACAGGCGCCTCGAGTCGGCGTGACAAAGAGATGGCGGAAGGAAGATTTCTCTGATCTTCTGACATGCCTCTAGCCTAGCCTACCGTTTGCAAAAGTAAATCTCAGGTTTCCCATCTGATCGTGTGTATACAGATATATATGTTGGCAACACTCCTATTAGTCTTAGATGACTATAGAGACAGTTTTGAACTAACAATGTAAGTGGGTCAGAAGGGGACCAGAAGGGTTCAGTAGTACACCGGCGAGGCAACATTGTAAATAGGTCAGAATTTAGTATAATCAAGACGACCTAGTATTCAATCGACCCAAAATCATTTTAAACCTATAATAGGAAGTCTCGTTGATTAGAAATAAACAGAACGAAAATCTCAACAGCTACCCTTTTTATCTCATGTACTTATCTCCCTCCCTTTATCTCTTTCTTTCTCCCTCTCTCTCTCTCTCTCTCTCTCTCTCTCTCACTCGTTCTTGTTTGTCATTTCCTTTTGTTTATCTCATTCTCTTTCCTCTTTTCTTTTTTTTCCCGTTTTGCTATTTTTTTTTCATTAATTGCTTTTATTTTGGTTTGGTTTGAAATTTTAATGTTTTTATTTGCCGTTATTTGTTTTGGTTTGTTCCTTTGCTTGTTATGTGTTGTTTTTTATTTTTATTATTTCGCTTTTGTTTCTTTTGTTGTTATGTTGTTGTTTGTTTGTTTGTTTGTTGTTGTTTTTTTTTTTTTTTTTTTTTTTTTTTTTTTTTTTTTTTTTTTTTTTGGGGGGGGGGGGCTTTCGTGTAAACTGTGTGTGTGTCTTTTTTTTTTTGTTGTTTATGTTGTTGTCACTGCTGTTTTGTAGGGGTGGTGACTCGCTACTGGGGCGTGAAGTCGGGTTGGAACTTTCTTGTCTCGAGAGAAGATACTATTAACCTGGCATCGAGGTACACGAGGTTAGTGTTTGGGGGAAAAAAAGGGAGAGGGGGGGGGGGGGGGGGGGGTGGTTTTTTGGGGGGCGAGTGTGGGGTGGTCGTTCTGGGGGAGGCAGAGCAAACGGGGGGGGGGGGGGGGGGGCGTGAACTTTTAGCAGGCTGCCACAACTAGGGCACCAGGGTACTAGACCAAAGGACGATGTGTTCGAGAGCGACTCTCCCTTTATTTGGCGTCTCTAGGTTCCCCCAGCGGTATCTGTTGCGACGAGTGTTTGTGTAATGGACAAACATTATTTCATATTTTCATTGCATGTCAAGCTGAAAAAGTGTTTTCTCTCTCATGGATTACTTATAACCTACAATGTGTTTATTTTCTTGGATAAGGCCATATTGAATTTACGTTATTATTTAAGTCTATTACAGACAAGCATAATTATTAGCTCGCTCAGTGTTTTTTTTTTAATTGTTTTTTTTTTACTGTTGTTCAGCTCGAGGTCTAGCATTTTTATCACTGTGACGATTATTACTTATACCACATGTGATTGTGGCTTTAATTGTATACAACGATAAAGTAAACCAAAATCCTTTTGTTTTAAAAGCAAACTACGGAAGTAGGCCTATCAACAATTGACGTCTTAATCTTTTTCTAGCATACTATCTTTGATTACATGTGGTATGCATTGAGTAAGCACGATTTCAAAAACGTTACACGCCTTAAAACTTATAAATGTTATTATTATTATCTATTGTTGAGAGGAAAAGAACTGCAAATGCAATAGATAATAATTTCAATAACCAGGGTACCGAGTTGTTGTTGGGATTTGCTTATATTTTAAGCTTTATTTATCTATGTATTCACCATTACTGTGTTGTTATTTCTAAGTATTTTATAAGCGTGAATTTAAAATGCATAATCGCGTCATGTGGCTTTAACTGATTTCAATACTTAAAATGTGTAAATAATAAATTACCGGTAGGTCTTAAAAATCATCAAAATTAAGATACAAATGTTTTTAACAAAATAATTCGAATATCGTAAGTATTTTGATTTTGAAATTCATCAAAAAGGGATATATGCTTAAAATCTACATGTAAACAGAATGACAGGGACTTTGACCAAAGATAATTTTTGCTTTGACTATGTACGACTTCTTGACGGTACTTGGATAATAATTAAATTCTTTATCTGCAGGAAGGTTTTACTTTCATTTTTCTTTTCACTTTCACCTTCAATCACAATCTAAACAATCAACGCCCACCATAAACCTCGTAAGTTAGAATTGCCGGTAAATATAATAGATCTAGATCTAGTACAAAGTTTTAGATCTAGATCTTAAATTACTATTTCCAATAAAATGATTTAAAATCTGGTTAAAAACTTGATATAGTATCTAGATTTAGATCTCTAGATCTTAAATGCCTGTAAAAAGTGTAGGCTAATGAATTAGAACTTGCTTGGAAACGCTTTAGATCTATTTAGATAATAACAATAAAAAAAATCGAACCTGAACATCCAGGAGTGAAAACAAGTGAACTCCTAAGCAACAAATAAGAATGCTCGATAAGCTATAGCAGCAAATGTGTGTACCAGAAGGCAAATCCGGCACTCCTTGAGTTTTGTGGTCCCAGGCCTGTGGGCGATCAAATGGGTGGGCGGCTAGAATTCGATTATTAAAATTGAATCAAATACCAGCCAGCTGTAACCCCTGTCTTTTAGTTATTTTTTTCCTATTAAAATTATTAAAATACTTGCCAGCTGTATTCCCTGTCTTTTTGTTAAAAATTTTTGTTGCATTGGCATGATTTGTTGATTAAAAAATACAAAGAGCAATATGATTACAAGTACATGTATTCAATTGTTTATAACCTAGCATTCACCTGGTCAATGCGGGTGGGGATGGGGGGTGGGGGACAACATACACAAGCACATAAAATTGATATGTTTTTTATTGAAAAATATTCTCTCAGTCTCTCACGCTCGCTTGCTCTGTCTCTCTCTCTCTCTCTCTCACACACACACACACAGGTTGAGTGACTCCGATGTAATCGAATCCTACCCACCCACCCCTCGAAACCCTCCCACCAAGCCCATTTGATCGCCCACAGGTTAGGGACCACAAAACTCAAGGAGTGCCGCAAATCCTATCATCCCAAAATTAACAGCTACTGTAAACAGCCGGGTCATTCCAGATATTATGACAAGACTAACTACAGCCCTTGACTACAGGGGACAGCTTTTAAAACCCATTTAAATAGACCCACGATTATAATCTAAAACAAAATTAAAAAGAAACCTAGATCTTTGATTATATAAATGAACACAAAAATTTCGTACAGAGTAGCCTACTAGTACTATTCTGGATCAACCACTTATTGGTCAACTCCCAGGTTTATTATAAATCTTCTTCTCCCATAGAACCTGCATCTTCTAAAAACCCACTTTTCTTGTCTCCGAAGGGTGGGTTCATACTCAGGTTCAGACCACATCTATAGTACAGAGGTCTCCGCCCAAGAACCTTGCGTGAACTTGCGTCAACTCCTACTTTCTCAGAGAAATAACCATGATTCTCAGTTTAGAGCAGCCAGCTGTTCACATTTGCATTTCAAACCCATTGAGTTCCTGAGTTCCCTGTCTATAGACTAACAAGTGCTGAGAGTTGGTGGTGGCAAAAGAAAGATATGTTAAGTTTTGATCAGATGGCATACCGGCGCTACCGCATTTCTACAGCAGTGTTCACACCTCCCAACTTACTCTTAGATTTATAACGGTCAACGCTCTTGTGAAGGGAACATACTTTAATTTGAGGAAATTAAACAAAATCGAACAAAAAACAGTATTATTTGCATAGCCTTAGTCTGCACCACTTAGAGAGAGAGAGAGGGAGGAAGAGAAGAGGAAGATGGTAGAGAGCGAAAGAAAGGAAAGATGGAGAGTAAAAAATGGAGGGATAGAGATAAGAGAGAGTTTGGAGAGAGCGAGATAGAAAGAGACGGAAATAAAGAGGGAGTGAGAGAGAGAAGGAGATAAAGAAATAAAAAATAGAGAAGGGATAGAGAGAGAAGAGAGAGGAGGAGAGAATGAAAAAAATAAAGGAAGGAGAGAGAGTTAGTAAAAGAGAGCAACCTTTCAGGGTCCATTAACAAAATAGTGATTGACGCATGTGTGAAGCAACCAAGAGAAGTGGTGGGTCGGATTTAAACAAATTGAGGTGCTTATTGAATAGTCGTGTCATGCTTATTCCCCAATGATTGGATACCTACCCACTTCTCGTGTAACATTATAACAACTGCTGTCCACCTATGATTTTTATTCGAGGACATGCCATACGTACAGGGGGAGGGGTTTAGCTCCGCCTGTTAGTATCCTTATGTCAGTGTTAAACTCTTTGAATTTCCTGACTGTAGACCCGCAGGTGCAGTGATGGCGGAAGGAAGATTTCTCTGATCTTCTGACATGCCTCTAGCCTAGCCTACCGTTTGCAAAAGTAAATCTCAGGTTTCCCATCTGATCGTGTGTATACAGATATATATGTTGGCAACACTCCTATTAGTCTTAGATGACTATAGAAATAATCACCACATTGGGTGAGGTAAAATAATATAAAAATATATAAATATCTGGCTGTCTTCAAACAGGTTCTTAGCCTTTTTATGAGGCCCAGAGCGAGTTATTTGGGGTGTAAATTAAAGAAGAAGAATTATGTTTCATAGATGGAGCGGGTTTCTAAATCTAAGAGGAGAGTTCTTACACAAACAGCACTCTACACTGTCTAATGTACATATCTAGTGGTAATAGTAGTAGTTGTAGAAATAGTAGAAGCAGCAGCAGCAGTAGTAGTAGCACTAGTAGTACTTTGGCTCTGTTTTTTCTTTTTTTTTGGGTTTCCCCAATATAAATAATAAGACCATGTTTCCAAAAAAAAAAAGTGAATTTTAACATAGCTTATAAATATATCTTGCCTTCCCTGAAAGAGCAGTCTGACTCATATGTCATTTCTTTTCTTTCACTCTCTCTCTCTCTCTCTGTTTTGTGTGGAAGAATAATGGAACTCATTAAAGCATGTATATTTAATGTTCTAATATATATTTTTTCCCTTTTTTAATTCCAGAGTTGCATATGAGATATTGTAACAAAAAACAATCAGTGAAACGATGGATGGAGAATTTCTAATTGATGGGAGTAGAAAAACTCTCTTCGTTGGGCTGGTGTGTGTTGATATTTTAAACCTCCTTCCCAAGTACCCTAAAGAAGACATAGGACACAGATGTATTGATTACTATAAACAGAGAGGCGGTAATGCATCAAACTCCTCAACTGTCTTTTCACTTCTGGGTGGTAATGTTGAGTTTTTCGGAACAATAGCAGATGATACAGAACTTTCATTCATTCAAAGAGATTTTGAAAAATTTGGAATTAACTTCAAGAATTCAATAATCAAGTCTAATAAGACCTGTCCTCTCTCCATCGTTATACTAAGCCTAGAGTCTCATACTCGAACAATATTACACACAAATAAGGATTTGCCAGAACTGACTCTCCATGATTTTGCAAATAGCATTAATCTGAAGTCTTCAGAGTATGGCTGGATTCATTTTGAAGGAAGAGACAATGCTCATGAAATTTCAAGTATGTTGAATTATGTGAATGAATTTAAAAAAGCGCATGGAGTCGGCATATATACCTCATTAGAAGCAGAGAAACTCAGATTTGCCCCTTACCTTGATGAACTTGACATGTGGAAGCTCCCGGATATAATGTTTGTGAGTAAAGACTTTGCATGTGAGCAAGGCTACACCAGCATGGAGCAGGCTGTCTCAATTTACCATAAAAAAGTAAAAGCAGGAGCTGTTGTGATCTGTGCATGGGGAGATATTGGGGCTGCAGCAATGTCAGATCAAAGTGGCCTTGTTACATCCCCTGCCTTTCCTCCATCAGAGATTTTGGATACATGTGGTGCTGGAGATACATTTATCGGTGCTACCCTGTTTGCACTGGCTAAGGGACAAGCTCTTCAGAAAGCTATTATGTTTGGCTGTAAGGTTGCTGGGTCAAAGTGTGGGGTTCAAGGATTCCAGAATTTGGCACTTCTTAAAGATGTCTTTTCTCAACATCAATTATCATGTTAATCACTTAGTACAGTACATGTAATGATATTATTCAGTAAGAAAGAAAAGGAAGTTTATTTTGGGTATTCATTTATTCTTTTACGAGAACTACATAACTATAGAATATAGATATGAACTACCGGTATGTAAATTTTATATAGTTTGAATAATATTATATAATTTTGGTTGTAGCTCTGAAGTTAAATTGACTTAGTTAGAGCAGCAATTTGAATTTAAGAAAAAAAAAAAAACAACAAATTAGGCATCATCTGTTCGAACTTATGATTTGTAGAATTTTAGAAAGTACTAATGGTTAAAAAACATGACTTTAAAAATGTGAAGTACATGTACCAGTAACCGTCTGGTTCTATTTGTTAAAGATATTTTTTTCAGTCATTACCTACCAAGTTAGCCCAGAAAAAAAAGTATAGGTTGGCGGTAGTACTAGTAGTACTTAATTATGTGGAAAATAAATCATTGTTGCTGTTCTTTTCAATTAATAAAATTAAAATACACATTTATTTTAGGTATGCCCACATTTACTTGATCACAGAAGAACATACGTTACATGAATTATTTTCTTTTATAATATTTTGATAACCATTGCTCTGCCTGGAGCTTTCCATTTTTTCTGATTTATTTTATTTAAATTTTACTCAAATATTGGTTCTCAGAGCTTTTTAGGCTTTTGGAGAAATACTTAAGCCAGTAATGACATAGAGAATCAGGCCCTAAAAATACTGGTTGTATGTCTTGAGCTTATTACACTTTACTGTTACATGTATTTCCTATTTGAGAATACCAGTATGTTTAAAAATTTAGAAATTGTTAGCTGTCTTTTGCTCATAGAGTGTTTTTATTATAAACAATTTATAAACCAGATTTTACATTTTCAAAAATTAAATATGCATTGTATTTATAAGCTTTATTGGCTCTCTTTTTCTTTCATATAAATTAGTACCCTATGATTTAAGGGGACATTATTTTGTTGTTGCTCTTTTTTAATAGTAAACTTTAATAAAAAGATTGCCATAGATATGACTTTGTCATCTCCTGATTCTACATTGCTTACTTGTATGAAATAGTTCAATACATAGTTTAGAAAAGTCTGATTGATGAAGTTGAAAAATAAAATGTGCCATAAAGTACTTTACATTAAAATTTAAACTTAAAGATTTCATCATTTCATGATTGATTTGTCAGTAGATCTAGAGATTTTTTATTCACTAATATATAAAAAGGGGGTACTAGTATTGAAAACGGTTAACTTTTTTAAAGGCTCAACAAGGTCTTCGGCACTGTTTTGCTAAATAACAAATTAACAATAGTTTTTATAACCAGAAAGTATCACCTTTTACAAAATGTATAGGCCTAAGTCTAAAAAAGGAAATGATCTGATTTTTTTGTTGATGCATTCAATACAAATAATTGGCATAGTACGTATAGCTGTAGCTTTATAAAAAGTTAATAATTAAAAAAAACAAAAAAAAAGAACCAATTGTTAATAAATTCCAGAAAATATTTTTATTCTTACTTATATTTGAAGTTTATTTCTTGTCTACATGGGACAATGAAATTCATCCATAACAGACGCCAACAGATTGTGTGAATTATTGCTTTGTAATTGGGTTGAAAAGAATGACATAGATTAAATAAGTTTGTTTGACACACATATATATATTGCATTAGTCATTCATAAAATTCATTCACACAAAAATGTAACCCATGAAATTTAAACTTTAAAGATGATAATGATTAATTATTAAAATTTAAATAATCCATTACATTAAGTTTCATTTATGCAATATGTTAGGAATTTTATCACTTTGAAAAAGATCTATTTTGCGTATTGAAATTGATATATATAGCAAGTACAGTGCAGGTCTGCACTAAGTGATGACATGATGACAATAAATTAAGATCAAAATTTTAAATGATAATGCAAGGAACAATACTGTTTTTGATAAAGTAATGTTATCCATTGTGTTTGTTTCTTTCAAATTAAAAATGTATCGGTCATGTAGCTTTTAAAACACCTTACTTAGCTGCCTTTTAAACATTTTCAACGGCATGCAAAACCAAAAAAATATATCTTGGACCTGTGCCCATTCTGATCTCATTTTATCACTTAAAAAAAAAAAATTGAGAGGAGAAATAAAATATTAAAAATTAAACTATTTTTTAAATCTGATACATTTTTTATTTTATTTATGAAGGGTTTTTTTTTTACATGTTTTGTTATCGATCATGTACGATACATAAATAATTATAGCTTTCCATGTTTTTAACTTTTAGTTATTACACATGTTTTATGACAATGGTTTAATATGAGTTGTTCCATGCATTGGTATGGTAAAGTTTATAGAAATTAATAGGATTTCTGGTCATACTGGGAACAAAAATAAGTTTAAAATCAGATTCCAATAATCATGCCCAGTTTTTGTTTTTCTCTTTAAAAATCACAGGAATCAAGGACAGTACATGTAATTAGATCTAAAGTAAGAGATGGTTACCATAATTATAGTCTAAAATAATTTTTTTTTTTAAGGGAACAAATGTATTTGATATTTTTAAATGTACTTTGCGATGCTGATTCCAAATACATGTATGCTGTTTATTTAAGACGGGATGAACAAATTTGCTTGAAAAAAATGCTCCTCAGGAATTCACGTCCTTGAACGGACCAAACTAAGCGCAGTGTTTTACTTGCTGCCATGGAATTTTTGCATACATTACTAACACAGATTGAATATCTGGTACTACTAATACTATGACTGTTATATAATAGTCTTGGTGTTTACATTAAAGTTGTACATACTCCACAAGTGATGTATGGTACCTTGTAAAAATATATTATTAGGTAAGACTTACTTGCTCCATGATTTAAATTATTATCACACTACAAAAACAGTATTATTTATTAAAGGTAGTTGTAGTCTTCAGCCTATAGTTACACACAAGCCCATAAAGAGTCACAGTTAAATTTGTATAATATCATATCTGAACATTGATTTTCACAAATGTTCTCTGACTATTCTAGAGATGCGCATGTCCATAAGATTTTGGAGAAGAGGTAGGCTTTTACCATCAGTTGGTAACCCCTTCATATAATGATGCTATCTCTTTAGCAAATCTTGCCAGTGGAAACCCCATAACATTAAAATAATCGCCATTAATTTTCTCAACAAGTGTCCCACCTATGGCTTGAATCCCATAAGCTCCTGCCTTGTCCATTGATTCTCCTGTCTCAATGTACGCATTTATCACATCCTGTGAAAGATGAGCCATGTGAACAGATGTGCTCTCAACAAAACTCGTACAGCGATATGCACCATTAAGTGCTGTCGAGCCTTTGCTCATTAATAAGGAGGTTGAAGGCACATACAAGACAACACCTGTGTAAACTGTGTGAGAGCAGTTACTCAGCTGGGAGAGAATCCTAACTGCATCCTTTTTATCTCTCGGCTTTTCAAAGATTTCATTTCCCTGAGACACGACAGTGTCTGCTCCAATGATAAGATCAGGAACCATTCCGCTCTGGGATAGCCGCTCTGCTACTTCCTGGGTTTTGAACATGGCAGTTTGTACCACATAGTCAGGAGGGGTATACTTTGCCTTGTCCAAATTTTCCTCAAAAGTTGATGGCATTACCTCTATATTAAGACCAATGTTCTCTAATATTAGCTTTCGACGTGGGGACCCACTTGCTAGTACAATTCTCTGGGCATTGAGTATATGCATGAAAGGTTGCAACATCTTGTTTTTTATTAGATCCTATGGTCACACAGAATGATCTCCTGAAAAAAAAAATGCGAAAAAATTAATGATGTGCATCACAAAGCCCAGAAAACCAAAAGGGAGATAAAAAATTAAAGGCAGACTAGTAATCTGAGGAAATTGATCTCAAACATGTATAGTGGAGTCCACTTATAACGACAATTGAAACAATTTTTATTAACATATCTATTTGTATAGTTCTCTACCAATTTCCAAGCTATCAACACATTCATTTTTAAAGCTATACAAAATTTGTTTCTTTAATTTACAGCTAGACTTTTCAACAATTTAAGTAAAATCTTGAAATCAATATGACGGAGAGAGCTTTAATAGAGATTTTTAAAACCCTTTAAGTTCAAACCCATCTCTCTATCAATATGTATAGTAATCAAATTCAACCATTCATAATACTAAAATGTCTATTTAAAGCAAACAAAAACTTAACAATTTATTGAAAATAATAAGAAATCAAACCAGTTAACCATACCAATTACGTTTGTGAAGTTGGAGAGTATAATTTTTATATGGACTCTATACCCAACATAAAAAAAAAATGTTTAATTAAGAAAGTGACAAAAACATCTCCTCATTCCACCTGAAGCCTGCACAGTGCATTTCCAAGTCTTATCCCTGGAGAAATAAATTGTCCCAGCCCAGTCACTGTTGTCTGCACCTTTTTTCAGTGTCGCTGGGAACCCCAACCCTATCATGCTATCTCTTGGTTTATTATCACAACCAAACAAAACTGCCTCACACTGTATCACTAACAGTAACAGTGATTCTATGCTATGCAGCAGCCAAGCCCATCCATAGTATTGTACCATCATATATGGATTTGATCAAGTTTTGTCCTCTACCATTTATAACACTATCACTAATTTATTCATAAATTTGATTAGGTAGTGAATCTGAAGAGGCAAACAGACGATGCTCCATAGTAAATAGCATATGATGTATACAACAGCAACTAGGCCTAATACAATTTCTTGAATCAATCCCACCCCATAATCTTTGAAGGCCAAATTTTGTAAAATTTAGGCCTGTATACCTTAAATTAGTTGGTCATTAAGATGGACTCGCCTGAATGAAAGACCGTCGAATGTTGAATAGACAACACTTTCTAGAATAAGATTAATATTAGACTTTATTATTTATAGTTTATACCTGGGTCTACATCACCGTAACAATTAGGCTAGATAGCCTAGCTACCGGTATCCGGCACATCTACCACTAAGAAAGAATGAAAAATATTAATGTTATTCGGTTTGAAAGGAGATTTATAGCTGAAAGCCTAGATCTAGACTATGGAAAGGTATAGAGACACGATGCTGTATAAAGTATTGCTGTCTGCTCGTGAGATAATGAGAAGCAAGCAAGAACATGAAGCAACTCGCTGCAACTGAGTACTGACCAAGTCAGACCAACCTTGAATTCTTCGGTTCTTCTTGATGTTTACAATACAGTTCGGTAAATTCACTAATTAATTGGGATTATTCGCTTTCACTATCGTCATAGTGTTATAAATAATAATTATTGCATCGATAACTTTGTGAGGGCATCATGTGACAGTTTGTTTGCTTTCGTTTTCGTAGGCTCTGACGATAAAAGTCTTCGGTGATTGTCCCTACCTATAAAACCAAAACAATTTTTGTTTGATTTATTTAATGAATCGACACCTCAAGTAATAACCCCACAGCAATCGCCTCATCATCCTCGATAACATTGAAATGGACAACAAACAATATCAAACTGTTGTTCAGGGAGAAGCATCGGAATCTGATTCTGAAGAGGAGGAGTTATCCAATGTAATTTATAATTCGATTGTTTACAAGTTTGTTAGTGTTATGTTATAAATTATTATAATAATTATTATCATCATCATCATCATCATCATCATCATCATCATCATCATCATCATCATCATCATCATCATCATCATCATCATCATCATCATCATCATCATCATTATCATCATCATCATCATCATATTCATCATCATCATTATTAAACATTATTATTATTATTATTATATATCATACAAATGAACATCACATTTCGAACCGTTCCTTTTTATGTTTTAAAAATCAATTGCTGTTTCTCTTTATGGTACATTTTTAGGAGTGGGTCTGAAAGCAAGTAGGCCTTAGCATTATAGCCTATTGTTCTTAAAAGGCTTTTTTTTTTATTAAAGTTTTATCTGCACATGCTTCTTCACTTTAAATATAACTGCGTTCTAGATTTGGTATGCTAGAATATGGATACATGACAAATACATGTAAATTTAAATAGATTGTCAAATTTGTTTCGACATATATATATAAAAAAAGTTCTTTCATCAAATTCTTTGAGGACATTGAAAAAAAGAGTGCTTCTGCCTCAATATTCTAATAATAATGCGTTTCTTTCCAAATTTTGCAATACACGCACTGCTCTGTATAATGTTATTTTTTAAATTTAGCAATACACACACTGCTATATGTGAGTATTTTGTTTTCTCCAAATTTTGCGACCTAATGACTTTTTTGTTAAAATTCCAGCCTTTGATTGGACCGTGGAATAAATCAAAGCTCTCTCCTAATTTAACTTTTTCAAGGTCCAAAGAAAGATTTTTACAGCGCCAAATTGAATTAATGAAATTCACAGAGTTTGTGCCCATTATTCAGCCCATGAATATACATGTATTTATTATAATGTTATAGTAAATAGTATGATATAATAATGATATAATAATTATATATCCCTACTCGTACCTCTCCCAGGCTGACCTGATTTGTTTGCAGTACATGTAAATTTGTTCAGCCTATGCAATAACATGTAATGATGATGTAATAATCATATCTCTGTACAACCTCTGCCAGACTGATTTGTTTATAGAACATGTAAATTTGTTCTGCCTATGCAATAACATTTGAACATTTGTGATATCTTTGGATAAGAAACAGAATAGAATGATTATTTATCATTATGATTTAAAATTATCAATTTTATTTTTTTTAATGTATTGTTTTTTTCTTTCAAAATCAGGCTAAAAGAATTTTGCCCCTGATTACCCTCCCAGCAAAGTGTAATTTTGTGGGTTTGAAATTTACTCCATACTTCAAATATGCTATTTAAAAAGGATAACTTTTGAAATAACTTACCAAAATTAAAATACAATAAGTTTGAAAACCAAATGCCCTACATCATTGGAGTTCATTATGACATAGGCTGTTTACAAAGCTTTAAAAAGATGTATCTTATATTTATGCTTTTTAAGGATGTGGTCACATATTTTTTAATCAATGTTACAATACAAGTCTGGTGTGCAAGTTTTATGGGGTTTTTTTTATACTAACTAAATGAATTTGTTACATCATAGGTTTTCCATTAATAATTACAGCTTGTAAATTTAATGAGAATCATGTATATCCCAGTTAATGAAAAATCAGCATTCGGTGTAGGAATCTATTACTATCATTTTAAATGGGATAGTATTACCTGAACATTGAAAAAGATAAGCATATATGAATGACTCCTTATTTTTGGTACTCAAAAGGAGCCCTCACCAGTTGTAATTGAGGGTGAAGCTGAAGAGTCAGATGAAGAAGAACTCGACACTACTGACACAAGCAAGAAAAAAGATCTTTCTACTTTAAAAGGTTTGTTAAGTGGCACTGATTATAGAAAGCAAAGGGTTTGGAACAATGTATTTTGTTATATTCAAGAGTAAATAATAAATCATTTGTAACCATATAATTATTATTCATTGATATTTTCCTTTAGGCTGGGAATTTTTATAAACAAACAAAACAGATTTTTGCTGACCTTACTCTTTGATGTTCTGTAATGCCATTTTTTAACACCAATTACGTATACAGTATTTAAATTAGAATCCTTTTTTTGCTGAGGCACTTTCTCAAGTCTTATTATTTTTCTGTGTAAAATTGCTTTGATTCAGTGATTTTTTTTTAATCTTTTGACTTTTGAGTACAGTATGTATACATTTTTTTGAATATCCAGCCAAATCATCATTATAATATTGGAAATGCACTTCCAAGTAAATAATAATAATGGGCTGTTTCTGTGAAGCTAATATGAAGATTCAAAATGAAAGACAAAGAAACAAACTTACTTCATTATAATACCCCTGGTGATCAGATATCAATTGGATGTGATACGTTTGTGACTTTTTAGGAAATTAAAATGTCAAATTGTTGTCACATGAAAATCTTATTTTACAAATACTTTTTAGAACCTCTTTCTATTTCAGTCACTGAATACTCTGCCTCCTTTGATTCAATTGATGATGTTGCAAGTGCATCTGCATTAAAGAAAATTGGCAGACCAAAGCATGATATGTATGAATCTTTTATCAAATAAATTTGTTTGGATTATCATATAAAAAAAATTACTCTCTCTCTCTTTAATGTTTTAATTGAACAACATAATTAATTTCATTTTTTTCACGGAATTTAAAATTAATAATAATAGTTTACTAGTACATTTTCAATTTAGAAATATTACTTCATGGGTAATAATAGTTTACTAGTACATATTTCAATTTAAAAATATTACTTCATGGGTATGTTTTGTATTTTTTTAAATCCTTGGATTTCTCTTTAAAGTCTAGTTTATAAAGTCAAGTGCATAACATAATACATATTAACTTATTGGTTTTAGTAAGAGTGTCTCTTTTCATGAGGGAAAATATGGACTGGGCTTTAATTTGGCACTTCATGAAAGTTAAAGCAATGTTTATATGAGCCATTTTAAGAATGTTTTATTTCATGCTTCATTATATCTTTCAATTAATGTTTGCTTATACTCCTCAGTGTTTTAAACAGGAAATTATGTAAGTTTGCGTCTATCACTTTTTATTGAAACATGATCAAGCATCACTATGTAAATTATTTAGATGCTGCATGTAGGCCTATTTAATAATACTCTTTTAAAAAGTCGAAAATAATCTATAATAATAAAACTTTCTCATGCTTAAAGTCAAAATAGAATATTTCAAACCCTTATAATATCAGAGGTCATTGTTTGAGCATGTCCATTACATTTTTAAAGTTGTACATAAATCATAGGTTTTATGAATTACTGTAAATGTTGTTCATAGATTAGGAACATATTTGCAGTGTAACTGTAACTTAAGGAAGAAATAAGATATTGTCAAAATAATAAAACTGTTTTCTGCTTTGAAGGTTGAGATTTATGCTTTATGATTTTTTGTGTCAATTTTGTTTAAAAAAAAAGTCTTTATGAAAAGCACTGTTTTCAGTATACATAATTATGATCACGCAGGTTTATCATTAAGCTGCGTAGAAGATTTCTTAGAGAGGCAGAAAGGTAGAATATTAATTATTACATTGATGATTGTACTTGAAGGATTATGTGCTCAAATGCTTTACATCTGTATATGATTGTGTTCAGATTTTGTATATTTTTCTAATTAGCTGGAAAATCGATTGATGATTTTGTACCAATTCACAGTCATACTTTTAATGATTAGCCTCATAAAAGTTAATTCTGCAAAAAATAATGAGGAAAAATATGTTTCTTTTTTTTTTAACTTTGAAACAAACGACTCAGAAATGTTTTTCTATCAAACCCTTCATTCAAGATAGCATATATCCTCAAGAACATTTTTTTGAAAGATTATTCTCTCTTTGCTTCTTTTCAGGGGAGAGCAATTTGTCTTTTTGTCACAGTCTGAATGCTCTAGTCAGTCACACTTACCTTACAGCAGCTAAAGACATCACAAACTGCAGTCAGCAGGTGGCCAGATCCCACACACTAGTTCAGGTAATCCTTAGAAAACTGCTCTTAGGTATGGTTAGATAGCTTTTTTTTTTTAAAGATACAGTTAATAAAGGAACGTAAAATAATGGCATTGCTTATTATAATATGGAAGTGTGTTCACTTGGCAAGTGACGGATTAGTGATACTTTAAAAAAATATAATTATCCTTCACCAACTCATAAGGTGACTATGGTCAAGAAGTTTATCTCTTTTTCTCTTTTTATGAAAAAAAATGAGCTCTAATTCTAATAATTCAATTCATTAACATGAAAAGGAAAAAATGTGAACTGAACCCTATCCGTACATCATGTTTTATATATTAGTATGTCGGAGGTGACTTTGTGCCCCCACTTGTTATATAGACAAAGAACTGATGCACACCTGACCGTGCGTTGGGGTGACTTTGTGCCCCCACATTTTAATAGACAGCTAATTTAGAAGTAGAAAGAACTAGTGATGTAGGAGCAGCAAGTGTAGGATGAGGAGTTAGAGGAGGAACAGGGGCAGCGGTGATATGAGCAGGAGGAGGAGCAGTAGGAGGATGCGCAGGCGGAAACAGGGGAAGCAAAATATGAACAGGAGGCGCAGGTGCAGGTGGAGGAGGACCTGTAGAATGAGCTGGAGGAAGAGCAGGAGGAAGGAAGACAAGGAAGAAAGAGCAGGAGGGAGGAAAAGCAGAAGGGGGAGGAAGAGCAGGAGGGAGGAGGAGCATGGGGAAGGAAGAGCCAGAGTCGTTGTTTAGCCTCCCAACATCAGCATTATATAAGCTATATTGTTGATGGGCCCCAAGACAAGTTTACGTGCTGCCACACAGAGACAGTGCAAGGTACCATGACTCTGTCTCAGCACACCATACTGACACCGACCCTACTTGTAGGGGATTAAGTCACCAGAGCGGGGTTCCTTAAAAGCATATACATGTATTCTAAATAGGCCTACCACGCACCCGATTTTTGTGACTGATCGTGGGACTCGAAAAGCAGACCTTCCGATCTGGAGATCAACGCTCAGGAGTAGCAGAAAGAGTAGGAATACTAGGATTGGAAGGAGAAGGAGTAATAGAAAAAGAAGGGGGAGTAACAAAAGGAATAATAAAAATGAAGGAGGTGATAAGGTGATTAAGTAAAAGAAGGAAAAGGAGGAATAGAAAGAGTAGGAGAAATAGGACTAAAAGGAGTAGGAATATGTGGAGGAGGAGTAGAAGTAGTATTAGGAATAGGAGTAGAAATAGGAATAGGAAAAGTAGTAGGAATAGGAGTAGAAGGAGGATTAGTATTGATAGTAGGAGGAGGAATCAGAGAGAAAAGTAGGAGAAGGAGTAGGAGTAGTAGAACGAGGAAAAAAGTAGGAAAAGAATGAGTATTATTTAGAAGAGAGAGAGAGACCAAGAGTGGAAGCTGTAGTAGTAGTAGTAGTAGCAGCAGCAGCAGCAGCAGCAGCAGCAGCAGCAGCAGCAGCAGCAGCAGTAGTAGTAATGCGAGGAGGAGGAAAAGTACAGGGTGAAGTATTAGTAGGAGAGGAGGAGTATGAGGAGGAATAGGAAGAGGGGGAGGAGAAGAAGGAGTAGGACTAGGAGGTTGAGGCGGTGGAAGAAGGAGATGAGGACTAGGAGGAGGAGCCTGAGGAAGGTGATGAGCAAGAGGAGGAGGATTAGGACTAAGAATAGTTGGATGATTAAGAAAAGGAGTAGAAGTAAGGATAGCTGCAACTGTAAGATAAAGAGTAGGAAGTCGACTAGAATAGGAGGAAGAGAATGACGGTGATGGCGACTTGGATTATCATGAGTAGGTAAAGGAGTAGAAGTAGTAGTATTAGTAGTAGACGTATGAGAAGGTGGAAGAGTAGCAGAAGTAGTAGAAGGGTTAGGAGCAGGAGTTGGAGTAAGAGTAGAAATAGGAGGGGGGTGAGTAGCAGGAGAATAGTAGAAGTGTGGGAGTAAATGGAGGAGTTGTAGTGGTAGAAGTAGGTATAGGAGTAGGAGTAGGCAAATGAGGAGGAGCAGCAGGAGTGTGAGGAGTAAGAGGAGGAGGAATGAGAGAATGAGTTTGAATAGGAATAGGAGTAGTAGGATAAGTGGAAGCAGGAGTAGGAGTAGAACAGGAGTAGGACGAGTAGGAGTAAAATTAGGAGGTGCAGGAGTAAGAGGAGGAGGAGGAGCAGGAGTTAGAGTAAGAGGAACAAGATTTGCTGGCCAATGCATGGTAATGAAGTACGAATAGATATAAATCTCTTTCTCAGCCCATCGTTACTTCGTTGACTGCATACCTGTTGAACACCACTTCCCCCAATGTATCATCACACAATGTATCACCATCGACTGTAGATTGTCTCCGGTATCACACTACATGCCAGCATTCTTTCACTAGCCTAGACCAAAGACTGTTGAAAAATTTGTTAAGGATTCTGACTGGCGCATCACAATAAGCACAGATCGACTGACAGTTATTTTGAAACCAAAGCTCGCTCCCCCATCCTGCTGTATCCAACTTCACCATTTTTTGGTCCCGTTAAACCCAAGCAATAGTAGGCCTATAGTCTTTATATATTAGAAAAAACGAGGATTCTTGAAATGTTCTGCTGTAGCGATGGTACCACTGTGGCGGGTGCCGCTATAGTTGTGCACTACTGTGTTTTTAACCGTTAAGGTTTTGACTGAAATTTAACTGATTGATCTCAAGTCCACTTCATCCTGAGTCTTCTCTATGATTCTATTCAATATTTTTATTTTATTCTTGTTTACCAACAGGATGTGTCACACAATATGAGGCTGATGACGAATGATCTTTTTAATCTTCATGATCGCATTGATATTGTTACTTCGTGCAAGATATTGCCAACAATATCTATACCAAGTAATTCTCCATCATCACAATCCTCACAAGCAGAAGGAGTCAATACCAATTGAAGTGTAGTAAAAATCTATTGATTGAATATTGCTTGGTACATTCTCTGAATGAACAAAAACATAAAAATGTCTGAACTTTTATATCAATAATCCTTGCTTACTTTTTCAACAAATCTTCATTCCAACCTTTTATTCGTCATGAAAAAGAGTTACAAACAGAAAACAGCTGTGCATATTGTGCATATTGCTGCAATGCCTCAACAATTTTTATTTCCATAAAGAAATGTTTGAATATATACAGTATTTGATAAATAATTGTAATAATGGATGTCTTTGACTCTATGGGTTTGTACTTTTAGATCAACTACTGTTTATTGATCAGAAATACATTGTAATAATCTCTCTTGCCTGACATGGAATAATAAGATTGAGCAACTGGATTTGTAAACAGATAAGAACTTTCATTTTTAACTGCAGCAGGCTTTTATTTTTTTTTTAAATACTGAGCCCAATTTCATGTACTGAAACTATTGGTAATGTTTATCCATCTGCTTTGGTAACATGTATTATTCAGCCTTTTTTTGTTTGTTGATATGACGAATAATACTTAGGTATAAAGCTTGGTGTCATTATCTTGTTTTTTTATAATGTGAATCAGGGTTTTGATTTAACTTTGAAATGTTGAATGGTTAAAAGCGGATATAGCTAGATGAATTCATGCAATAAGTACCGGGATATCAAAATGTTCTTGGACAGGAACAGAAGAAATTCGTTTTCTGATGTAAATGCAGGAAAGCCATCCCACACCTACCCATGCCATCATACCGCAGACCGCGCAACCTCAGAGATACACTAGTACACTCCACAGTACCCACGAACAACACACACACAGGCAGCTCCCCCTGCAATGTCACCAGATGCATGACATGCCCATATATCACCTCCACCTCCACATTCCAATCCTCAACCAATGGCAAGACACACAACATCACCCACAACCTTTCCTGCAAATCACACAACGTCATATACCTAATCGCCTGCACCAAATGCAACAAACAATATGTAGGACAAACATCACAAACATTACGCAACCGCTTCACAAATCACAGATTCGCCATCAACAACGACCGAGACCAACCGGTAGCTAGGCACTTTAACCTCCCTGGGCACACCATAAAAGACCTTAACATCACACCCATCGACCAACTTATCACAGCAGACACATTCACCCTCACCAACAAGGAAACATATTGGATACACACTCTCCAGACCATGGCACCTAACGGCATGAACATCAACAACCAATCACAGTTCCCAATTTCAGCACTCGCCAACACGGCGCAATGATCATTAACACCAACCAACAACACGAGAACACAACTACCAACAGCATTGGTGGCGGGAGGTCTGACACAGTGACAGCACGGCAGCAGGAGAGCCACCCAGACGACCAACTAAGTAGATAAAGAAACACAGAGAGAGAGAGAGAGAGAGAGAGAGAGAGAGAGAGAGAGAGAGAGAGAGAATGTGAGAGAGAGAGAGAGTAAGAGGTAGATGAGATATAGTATAGTATTTCGTAATACTTGTAGTTAGGCTCATGTCTACTATTTTTTTTTATAATGTGAATCAGGGTTTTGATTTAACTTTGAAATGTTGAATGGTTAAAAGCGGATATAGCTAGATGAATTCATGCAATAAGTACCGGGATATCAAAATGTTCTTGGACAGGAACAGAAGAAATTCGTTTTCTGATGTAAAAAAAGAGTGTTTTTTGCAATGTGATATTATAATTTATACAATGATGATTTGTAAGAGAGGTCATATCTGTGAACTTGCGGAATCGTACACAACTTTTAATGATTATATTGTATTTTATGTATTTACTTCATGAGACCTACTCAAGTGACAAGACAACCTGTACTTGTTTCCCTTTGGAAAGTCAAGTTTAATAATAACTAGAACGTATGCAAGAATTTTTTTATACATCCACCACAGTCTCTATAGATGACATCAGCAGACAAGAGATTTCATCTACCACCAAGGAATTGATGGATATATTAGAACTCCTAACAGCACAATATCATGCATGAAATCCAAAGTAGAAACAAATTTTACATTCGTGTCTGTTTAAAATAAATGCTTAAAAATAAGATTTTATAGGCTTCTCTAACATCTATGGTAAATTGCACAAACTCAACAAATATCTTTTGTAAAAATGATTTTTGTGACGTTGCTGATACTGTGAAAAGTATTTGTTGTTGTTGTTGCAACAAGATTCCAGGTGTGTTTCATTAAATAATTATGATTGCTAACTAAATGTTTGCTTAAAGTTTTTGTTTCTTTCTTAGATATATTTTACCTTCTCAATGAATCAATAATATAGTGATGTGAAACAGAGTGTAATTAAAAAAAATCTTTTGATTAGCCTCACTTTAGTTTTTAAATTATTTGTTCACATTCCAAATAATAAAATCATGAACCATGCAATATAACAAAGAGGAAGTTCGGGAGACTCTTGTTTTGTTCTTCAAAAAACAAGCCCTTCAGTAAACAGGAGATCAATTGAAATGCAATGGACACACATTAAGTTTAAAGATTGCATCTACAAAAATGTATAATGCATTAGTTAAGTGTTACAGATTTACTTTAACATTTTGCTTGGTTGTCACAATAAGAAGTCTTGGTGAATATCGCCATTGGTATAACGATAAAAAGTTTGATGTTACTGCTGGTTCTAAAATACATGTAATTCAAGAGTAATAGCTTCCACTGTTCCAGGCTTTATTTAACCTAAATGGTACCATGATAATAATAAACATGGGAAATTGTCTCAGTGTATAAAATATCGCAAAAATAGTTTATATTCCGAATACATTAAATACAATATAATATGGCACAAACACAATAATGGACTGCTTGAAAAAAAGCAACAGCTCTTTTCCCTTTTACATCACAGAATTAATGCATTTTAAAAATTGTGATTATTTTGCCATGGGGCCTATGTTCTGGTTGAAAGTATAAAACGCGTTTAATAAACTTTTTTTCATCATTTATAAATGTACTATAATCCAACCATGTGTAATTCGATGTCATATCATAGCCTGCACATTGCCCATCTGATTTAAGCTTGTAGTTGTACCATTATTTGGCCATCTTTGTTAGAAGGGAGCAAAGAAGTTCTACCAAAAGAAAGGCATAGGGCGTATTTGGAATGGAATACGTTTTAAATGTCCTCACTATCCTTCTCTACTACCATGAAAGCACAGAGTAGAGCGGTTGGTGATTGATAATGATATCCAGCCTCCTGTCTTTTTGCAAAAGGCATCCACCAAATAAAATAGATAAACAATTGCACCCACATTTTTAGGCTCCGTGATTATAATTACTTTATAAGTTACTTTGTCCTTTATTAGGCAAAAAATATGCGATAGATAATAGAAAGTACAAAAATCACTGCTTACGATGATCGTACTCGTAGAGTTAAACAAACATTAATACAATTTTGAGGCACCAATGGACTAAAAAAATGCGAAATTCTAGTGTATCATCATATTAATTTTTGTTGAGAGAATCGGCGCCCCAGCGGATATACCCTGTTTTTCTCTAGCAAAATAACAACTAAAATATTTCTAGCATTGAACAAAACCTCTATACCAAGGCTTCCAAGTTTTGAATGTGACTGGATCATTTTGGAGCTAAAACAGTTATTATTTTAAATTAAAATACATTAAGCGTGGGTTATTTAAAAAAAAAAATATGGCGATGCACCTAAGAGACGTGTTTGATCTTGTCAAAAAACAAATAGCTTTTCACAGAAAGGCTGAAGCCAGGCAAAATACTCTAACGGTGAGTGCCTTTTAATAGATTTGGGTTTAGTTTTGGAAACCAATTCTAGGATAGCGATTTATACATCTGATTTGTATACTATAATCGAATTCTAATAATGCGTTAAGACCTCAAACAGGATGTAAGCAATGCTTAAGTTCGGTCAAAATACAAAATCAATTAGAATTTATAAATATTTCCAAAGCTTGTCATTGTGACACGTGTTTTATAGACCTGCATAATTATTATATTGAAATTATACTTACATCACTGTAAAGATAGGCAACGACGTTTCAAGCTTGTTTCGCAACCATAAAGTATACTCACACAAAAACACAACAGAGAGCGAACAGTATCTAGTTTGCATCATAGGCAACTCAGCGACTTAGCCTCCTTAGTAAATGTCGCAACACCATTAAAGGCCATTGATGTAATAGCGAGGGCTTCCCATTGGCAGGTATATGGTTTAAGCCCCAGATTGGGCAAAATTAAATTTGATTTATTTTTTTCGCTACAAGTTGGGTCGGCTTCAGTATAGTTTGGCTGGTGAGGCGAAGGTCTTGGTATCAGCGCACCGTCTTGTGTGCGGCAGCACGTACAGTTTTTAGACTCTAGTCTTGAGAACCGTCGCCGTAAAGATTTTGGGAACCCAGGAGACGTAATACCAAAACGAGGAATGAGCTTTGCTCCTACCAAGAATCATAGCCTACTGCACTCAAAGGAAGACCAGAAATAATCGGCTGTAATATAATTCTTCACTCTCACAACTAGTTTACGGCTCAGGCTGTCCATAATTTTCGTGTCCGAGGATATATTTATCAAGAGATTGTTTATGGTGGATACTGGATGCACTTCCATACCCTGTTACGTCCAGAATAGTTCTTCAAACTCAATGTCAGACCAGCGCCGACAATGACATAATAATAACTATTTTTTTGTATACAATAATTTAGTTATTTTATTGGATTTTATGACACAACATTCATGGCTACATTTTACATAGCCAGAATATAATAGGCTGTATAAAAACCCAAAATAAAGCACACGAGTAGTAAGGAGGTGGACCAATTTGGCTCAGGATTAATACTAGTCAAAGAGAATCCTGCGAGCCCTCTTTGTCTCTGTATTTCGACTTGCGAATGAGCCAAAAACCCATCGTCTGTGCCCCTTCTACATCATGTTAAAATTGTCCCCTAACGAGGCTGGTTGTGTTGACCTTCCAAAGGTTAGATGGTCTACATGAAAGAGTATCGTTAAGTCAATAAATGTCCTTGATTGGTGACATCAGTAGGAACGTTGGAAGTTAAAACAACTCTGTGTTTCTGTATGCAAGTGCTCCAAAATCCACCACCCGTGCGCCTGTTCCACTGCATTAAAAAAAAAACCCTAGCAGCGTTGGTTGTAGTGACCTTCAAGTGTCACATAGTCTACATAATAATATGTAGGTTGCTTGCTGAGGTTATTGGAGTAGTTGGATTATAGTCAAGGTCAGAAAGTCTGATGGATTGAAATGATGCCATCTTTGATTCACGACGCAATAGGGACCGAGACACAGATAGACAGACACACTCTAACTCATCCGTGCAAAAAATGTAAACATGTGGAAACTTTGTGAGATGTATGGGTGTGAGTGGTAGCAAATGAAGGAAGAGCCGGAGGGACAGACAGACACACTCTAACTCATCCGTGCCTCAGCCACCTTCGCCGTTTCCCACCTCATCATCTATCTCATTAACTTCTATTCTTCAGAACGTCCATCCCACTTGATGACAATGATCTTTTCGAAGTGGAGAGTGCCAAAACAAAGTCAAATGGAACTTGCCGCTCCAAATTGATTTTTCCGTATACCAATACGAAAACTACGAATGCTTCAGTTTCATTATGACTTCGTAGACAAATTCTTGTCCAGAGATGATTATCAGCTATGTGAGATGTCACGTACTCGTTGTACATGGCACTACCCACTGGTTCTTTGGAAGAAGCGGTTCGACCTCACCTTCTTCAAACATTTTATGAAGAATATCCTAAATGGTTCCCGGCAAAAGCTTGCGACACCCATCACACTTGCGCTCGTGGTGAGATCTGGGATCCGATCCCATGTTGCAAAGCACGGGCAAGTTTCGACAAGAGACCGCCGGGTTTACTTGAGATAGAGTTTGTCGGGGAGAGTTTAACAAAATTTTAAACGATTTGACAAAAGAGAAATATTTACATGTAAGAACCATCGAAATGGGGGTGGGGTGGGTATACAAGTGATTTTTGGTAATGCAGTCTTTACGTACGAACACAAAATCAAATCCTTGTCTTTATTTACTTTAAAGGGCGAGTTTGTGAAGACGGTATTTATACAAAATCACTTTTAAATTGGTGTGTTATGTTTGGCAGTTTTTTTTTCTTCTAATTTTGAAGCTTCTCAGTCTGTATGAGTATTTTAAAAGAATGTAATCTAGACAAAAAAGGATGAGTTTAGTCCTATTATTTATTTATATTTTTTCGTGCATTTGATTGTGCCTTTAAAACATTTTTAAAAAACCTGTACATTTGCATCCTATTTCAATATTTATCAAGATTGTTGATATTTTTCTCCATTACTAGACATTCCCTTTGCTCTTTATTCCAATGTAAAAAACACACACATGGTTGCCCATGTTGTAGCTCAATGTGCATGTGTTATCTGTAGGTATATTTCGTGTGAAAATGAAACTATATCTCGACTGTTTTTTTTTTACGCGCGTGCGTGTGTACGAGTGTGTGCACGCTCGATTGGAATGCGGCGGGGGCGGCGTTCGATGGTATGGGTACTCATCCTCTTAAAAACCAAGCTAAATTAAACAATATAAAGTCTCGACATAATTATTTACATTCTTTCTCATAATTGAGTTTGGTCATTAGTGTGTCTGTCCCTCTGTCCCTATAACGTCGTAAATCAAGGATGGCACCTTTACAATTCCGTCAGACTTTCTGACTTTAACTACTCGCCAACAACTCCAATAACCTTAGCAACCAATCTACACATTATTATGTAGACTATGTGACCCTTGAAGTTCACTACAACCAACGCATTTTTAATGCGGTGGGGCATTTGCACACAGAAACAGAGTTGTTTTAAGTTCCAACGTTCCTAATGATGTCACCAATCAAGGACACTTAACTATACTATTTCATGTAGATCATCTAACCTTTGGAAGGCCAACACAACCAGCCCCGCAAGGGGACATATCGAAATACAGACAATAGAGGGCTCGCAGGATTCTCTTTGACTTGTATTAACCCCGAGTTAATTTGGTTCTCCTCATTACCATCTGAGTTTTCAAGGTCACTACAACCAACCCCGCTAGAGGCCATTTTAACACTGTGGATTTTGGAGCATTTGCATACCAAAACACAGAGATGTTTTATGTTCCAACGTTCCTAATGATGTCCCCAATCAAGGACACTTAACTATATTATTTCATGTAGACTATATGACCTTTGGAAGTTCAATACAACAAGCCCCGCTGGGGGACATTTTTAACATGGTGGGGAAGGGACACAGACGGTGAATTTCTGGTTAATTTGCATATCGAAATACAAAGACAAAGAGGGCTCGCAGAATTCTCTTGAACTAGTATTGATCCTGAGCCAAATTCGCTCATGTCCTTACTACTTACATGCCATACCAGTTTTTATGAGCACGTCGAATCCCATAAGACATAAGTTTTTCTTAAACAAAGTGTTGGGCTATAAAAAAAAAAGCCCCAGCACGGAAAAATGCAGTCATCCACCCAAAGTAGTCCGACTACCGTAAAATGATTGTGGAACGAACTGGGAAAAAATTTATATTGTGCTGGATCTATTTTAACTTTTATAAGTTCTAACCTAAAAAAAAAAAGCAAATGCTCATTTCATACAATTTTAATATGGCATTTGCTGTTATTATTAGTTTTTTAATATGGATTTCGAACCTCGAAATAATGAAGAGTTAATAGAGATACCATCAAAAATGCAGTCATCCACCCAAAGTAGTCCGACTACCGTAAAATGATTGTGGAACGAACTGGGAAAAAATTTATATTGTGCTGGATCAATTTGTATAATTTCTAATTAAAAAAAAAAAAAGCAAATGCTCATTTCATACAATTTTAATATGGCATTTGCTGTTATTATTAGTTTTTTAATATGGATTTCGAACCTCGAAATAATGAAGAGTTAATAGAGATTCCACCTGGGCGTCATAAATGTATGGCTGTTAAATTTGGTGCAGACCTACCATTGCAGTATCGAATAATCGAAAGAAAATATTCGAAAATATTATTTTCCAGTTTTAAATTTGGATCACAGATGTGCTTATAATTGCCTTCCCTCCTTCGCTCGCTTATATGAAGGTGTGGTGCTGATTTTTTAATAGATTTTCTTTATTATTATTATTATTATTATTATGTAGTAGTAGTAGTAGTAGTAGTAGTAGTAGTAGTAGTAGTAGTAGTAGTAGTAGTAGTAGTAGTAGTAGTAGTAGTAGTAGTAGTAGTAGTAGTAGTAGTAGTAGTAGTAGTAGTAGTAGTAGTAGTAGTAGTAGTAGTAGTAGTAGTAGTATTTACTGCTTATCGGAAAACCCAGAAAAAAATATGTGATGACAACCGGGTGCAAGGATCATTCAAGAAGATGCTAGAAGTGGGCAAGCCCAATTGACTTTAAATACTAATGCAAGAACGCTTTCGAAATTCTATAACATCCTGTAGATCAATGCCTGTGCTATCTGCGGCAGTAATGATGGCCCAGTGTTTGCACGATGCCGCTCAAACTTAAACGGCTGATGAAAGCAAATAGGCCTGTACCAACTGTATTAAAGCTACAAATCAAAATGCTCGAGAGGAACGAAATTTCAAAAAATTATGTAATATTAGTTCCAAAAATAAATTTAGGTCACTAGAATACCTGATCGTAATACAAGAAAAGTGGCCACGGATGAAAGAAAGCGCGGTGATGGTCATCCCTTGAACGAAAAAAGAAGACAAACAGTCATTAAGGCCAGACATTCTGAACCTGATGTGAACGAGAAAGAAAGTAAAAGGAGATGGAAAAAATGCCAGGAACTTTAGAGAGATGTGAAAAAAATTTCAAGAAGGCAAAGTAACACTGGATTATGAGCCAATGCATAATTATATAAATTAAAAATAAAAAGGTACTTTGGAAAACTTCACAACAGAGATAAAATAGGCTGCAGGTGAGAGAAGACAAAACAGAGGCATAGCATCAAAAGATGGATCAGCACTATATAGGCTATATTGTGGACGGGACCCAGCGCTGCCACACACTAGACTGAGCGGGGGTATCATGACTCTTGTCTCAGCCGATCATAACTGACACCGATCTAACCAGTAGTGGGCGAAATCGCCAGGGTTCGAACCACGGACCTCCTGCATCGAAAGTCTGCCCCCCCCCCCTCCTCCCCAAACATTTTTTGAAAGAAGACAGAAAGGAACCCAAGAGAATTAAAAAGACAAAGTGGCAGAATCAGACGACATCCTCTCGGAAATATTGAGCGTTCTTGATGGAGGTTAAGATAAAAGTACATGTATTCGCAATACTATCTACGATGTATGTATGATCGCAAAAGTTTGAAGAAATGGACTTAAATTGCACCTTCCAAGAAACCAGGCAATTTCGAATGCAATTGCAATTAGCAATGTACAATAAGCCTAAAATGTTGAGCTACCTTACATAAGTTATGCTCGGAGTGAGTACAGACCAATCTGAAGAGATATGAGACAGGGTTTTATCATTTTTCGAAACCTTTTCAAATCAGCATGTTATAGTATTGAGAAAGGATTCTATGGAACATAGAAGGAAATGAAGGAGTCAAAGTAAAAGGGATCAAGAGCAAAGGGAGACTGGGAACAAAATAATTGCTCATTCAATCTAAATAGTTACACGACCAGAAAGAAACCCAAATCAATTATTTCATCCGGCAACTAATAACCGGAAGAAATGGATGGCCATGATCTCTTATATATGTAGCAAATTGGTTACATTTAAAAGAGTAAATATTTCTGATTTTGAATTTTAATTTAGATGTACAACTGATATCATTAGAGCACACATTTAAACGTAAATATTATCGCAAGTGCTACTCTCATCATCATGGAAATTTGTATTATCATCCTCATCGTCATTAAAATAAAAATACAATCCTTCTTATTACCTTATCATCAAATTCTACATCTTCATTTTTCGTTATTTTTATTATCATCATTAACATAACTTTCGATCCAATAAACTGCTGCAACATTAGAATACGTAATATTATCACCATCCTCAACCTTCCTCCTCAAGATCAATTCCCTTAATCTTCTTATCCTACACAGTTATGCTACAGTCGTTCTATTCAATTTTCTGTATACATTAAATTATTGTTTCGTTGTCGTACGAAGATACAAGAACGACGAGAAATGCTTCTAAGCAGCGAAAACGAATTCAATTCTACATTTCCTTGGCTCACGGCTTCCTTTGTGGTGAGTACAATTCGCAGGCCTAGTTTTATGAGCACATGAACGGGAGACATAGATAGAGACAGAGACGGAAGGACAGACAGACAGGCAGACAGATACCGCGAGAGACCTAGGGACATACAAAGTATACGTAATAGTTATAGGAAAAACTACTACTAATATGTATTTGAATATAGAAACGGTTCGCCTTTACTGATCCTTACTTGAGAGATGGAGAGATAGAGCGATGTGGTGGATAGGTGTGATTACTAGAATACAACTAGTTGGTGGAGAAATCGTTGTGCGGTAGCATATAAAACCTAATTTCAGATGATAATTATTGGACCCATCACTGTGTATAACACCCATTTGAGCCTATTATTAAAGTTTATTTACAGCTTAAATTTTGACTAATACTCTGCAGTGGTTAGAAGCGGTTTTAAACCTATATTTAAAATGACTGAAAGTGAAAGCGGTTTATGGGATTAGACCCCTAAGAATTTTTGATGTAGGAATGTGAACATCGAACCAACTTGCCACTAAAAGATAAGTGGTTTATATTACTAGACCTTTAGAAGCTAGTAGGTCTAAACGTAAATTGAATAATTTATAGCGGATGATAAATATAGTAATGTAAACACTCTGTAAATCCTAACCCTGCCTTGCAAGATGCTGTTCTGTTTTGTTTGTATTTTTACTTGATAGAGAAAGCTAATAGGACAAAAAGTAGATGCCCCATCAGGAGTGCTCAATGTGGGCTATCTCTACAAGATCATGGAGCAGCTATCTACAGGGCAAGGCTTCAGGGTAAGTTGGCGGCAGTCACACAGTTAATATGGATAATTATATAATTATGCAAAAAGAAACATTTTTCCAAGACGTGAAGCATATACATACGTTTTCGAGCAATTACCTGTGTTTGTATTAAAATATAGACTATATTAACACCTGCTTTACGGGACCTCATTTTAGTCATATATATTCTGGTGTGAATAATTATTGAACAGTCTGCTTCATCTGTTTTAATTGATCTTAGGTTGTTTAACGTGATTGAGGAATTCAGGTTTTTTTTTTTCGCTGACGATAGTTTAAGGACTCCGTCTGCCTTTATATAAATACATGTACAAGATTTTTACCCCCCCCCCCAAAAAAAAAAAACAAAAAAAAAAGAAGTGAACATTTTATTTTTCTTATATGACGTTTAAAGTTGATTAACATCGGCCAGCAGTCAATGGGTTGAGTGAATATGCTTATCTTTGCACAGACATTCCTAGGGGTAATGCGGAGAAATGATCTGTGGTGCACTATCCGACACTATGGGTTTGGTGAGGTGAAGAACAGCAACTACCTCGCTCACAAGTTAAGTAGTTAAGTTATCAGGAAATGCTCTAATGTGAACAATCAAGGGCTCGAGCAACTCGCATAGTACTTTTTTTTTTTTTATTCGCATTTTGTTGTTATGTATAAAAAGAATATCATTATAAAAGAATCAGTCTATCACTTCTATAAGTGAAAAAAGTAAGCTTATTTGAAATGTATTAATTTGTTACAGAAACATACAATTTTTGAAGATGCAAGAGGGGTGTACGGTAATAATACTATTGTATATTTGAAACGTTTAAAAGATTATATCTACCAGAAGTGAACAAAATAATATTACTGTAAGAAGGGAGACAAAGCAGTTCAGCCTTATTTTTGTATAAAAACAATCTCAATAGAACCATGTAGCGCAAAGTTGATAGTTAATAATCATTATATTAGTAAGTACTTTACAACTAAACATTGTGTTGGAAACCTATCGCTATTCCTAGTCAAGTGTGCCCCTTGTTTTTTTAATCCGCCTCACAGGAAGCCAGGGTGCGTTATATGACATCAGAAAATAGGTTTTTTGAAAAACTTATCACCTGTTTTAAAACCTTGGTAAGAATGTTGAGGCGGAATTCTAATTAGCAACCAGCTAAATAAATGCTTGTTGTTGTTGTTGCTGTTGCTGTTGTTGTTGTTGTGTTGGTTTTTTTTTGTTTTTTGGTTTTGTTGTTATTTGTGGGGAGTTTGTTGGGTTTTTTTTTGTAAATGCAACTACTGTTACAGCTATGGTACACCTGTAAATAAAGTTGTTTTTTTTTAAGTGCGTTTGTTATGATATTGTTTATTGATGAAGTTGGACAAAGTTTATGCCAACACTATGAAGTGTGGGTTTATAATGGTTTAATCACTTTTTATCATACTACTTCGGTTATGCGTTTTATCAACACGTGTTATTGTTATCGGCATTGTGGAAATTTTGCACAAGCTGAAGATTTAGCTGATAAGAATCCAATCGATTTGAACACGTAGGAAAATAGGCTTTTTGCCAGGCAATAGTAATACAACTACCAAAAAGTCTGACTGCACTGAATAATATGAGTATTATATTATAGTATATACTATATTAAAGTATTATAATTTAAGACAGATTACTCTTTATAGGCGACTTAAATGTACGTTTCCATAAATAATGACCTGTCCATGCCTCTTATCTGCAGAGCGGCTTTTATATTATTATTCGCCATGAAAAAAGTACACCTTTGCACAATTTCATCAAGAGATATGAAAGATTTAACGACGAGGAGCTTAGGTGACACGCATTACATGTGTGAGTGAAACAGGGTGAATCAGGCACAAATCGCCATTATAGGTTTTTAGCTAGAGCCCTCTAAATAGTACAACACACTTTATATTGACCTTTTTCATTAAAACATTTTTTTGAAAATCTCTAGTTATAGAAAGGATAGAGGTTTTTTCTTCGACCTCTTAAAATACATTTAATGACTTTTAACACACCATGAATAACTCCTGAAGTCAAATTTCTGACTTGTGTCTGATTCACCCTGGTTGCCTCACATAAAAAATTATTATTATGTTGATAGAGCCAAAAGTCGCCAGGTTCAATTGTCTTTGACTATTAATAAGAAAGGGATTTCTAATATTTAATACACACACTTTGTTGTCTTTTGTACTAAAAGTGTTAAAAGAGAATATCTCCTTGAAGGAAAAACAAAAATCAATTGTTTATGCTAACAAAACAATACATACACATGCATTAAGTTAAAAATGCTTCTTTCTTAACACAAACTTGTTATAAATATAAAAATATATGTACAGAGTGATCATTTTGATTATTTAAAAGAATATAAAATAGTGTGTTCTCCTAATGCGTCGATATCTTTGGGGTTTTTTTTTATCCTCTGCATGTACTTTAAATAAGTCATACTTGGTATTTTAATATAAAGGCATACGAAATGCACACATTTAATAGTTTTTAAAATTATTCATGCACTGCCCGTTTGTTCTTGACATGCAACGAAATCAAACCAGTCAATATCACGCTTATACGCACGAATCATTTTTAGGAAGATACATTGAGTTAAATTTTTAATGCTTTACATTATAACTGTTATGAAGATCAGGGTCTGTTTGTTTGTTGTGGGCGGGCCCCAAGAATTACGTGTGACAATTATAGTTGCGTGCTGCCACAAATAGATGGTCTGGGGGTACCATGACTTCTGTCTCAGCCAGTCACACAATACTATTTCCACACCACCAGCATTAATTTTGGTTTGGAATTGATATGGTGTTTCTTATAACATTGTGTCTCCAAAACCCAAGAGCTCATTAATTTTTCCAAACCTTCCACATGTTTTCTATCCCCCATTATGTGTCCTAAATAATATTATGGAAACAAGGTTCTACGCAGAGGAGCTAGTTTGTGCCCTAGATTTCCTTCACTCAAAGGGTATGATCCACAGGTAAGTAGTTTGATGTTCTAATCAAAATTCACCCTTAACGTGCTATTGACGCTGCCCAATATTAAAAATTTTTTTTGCATTATAGATATCGACAATAACATTGTTTTAGCTTTGAAATGAGATTACTCTTGCAAATAAAACTATCTTTTCAGTTTCCATTTTTTATATTATGCCACATCTTTCATATTTGTACTACTTTAAAAAAATTATGTTGCTTAAAATATGTAAATTATTACTACTGCTACTGATATCACACCCTCTTCTAACTATTCTTCTTACTGATACAGTTAGCTTCTACATTATTTCTGCTATACTACTAGTACCATTACTACCATCACTACTACTACTACTACTACTACTACTACTACTACTACTACTACTACTACTACTACTACTACTACTACTACTACTACTACTACTACTACTACTACTACTACTACTACTACTAGAACTGCTGCTGCTGTTGTTGTTACTGCTGTTGATTCTGCTTTTACCGCTGCCGTTTGCTGCCGATGGAGTCAACCTCTCCGTTATTGCAGGAAATTTACTGCTGGAAATATTAAAATTACAGCGGAGGGCCATATCCAAGTTTATAATATGGAAGATGTTTACATCGCCATCGACAACAATGGTGAAAGACAGGAGTCACCGGAAGCAGAAGGCATAGTAGGTTTGGACGCATACATGCCCCCTGAAGTAAGATTTGTAATTTTGAGATCCATTTTTTTATTGTACTGTTTAATTACTGAAGAGTAGAGGTTGGCAACTTATAATGTTTTAATCACAGACATTATTTTTAATTCAGAAGCCATTTTTTTTTTAATTTTTCGTTTTATGTCTCTCATTTTCTTGACGATGTTACATCCATGGCTCCAGAGTATCCGCCATGAGCAAAAAAGTATGTTAAATCGTCTAGTATGGAACACATTTTTTTATAAAGTGTTTGCATATTTAACAATTCTTTTTTCTCTTGGTTTTGCCTACACCCTCCTCTCTCTCTCTCTCTCTCTCTCTCTCTCTCTCTCTCTCTCTCTCTCTCTCTCTCTTTTTTTTTTTTCTCTCCCTTACATTTTCTCTGAAGAATCAATGCGGTAATTAGATACGTGCCTGTTCAATTATATATGATGGAAAAGAACTTTACAAATTATTTTGTAGTATTGAGGGAGATAATTTTCCACGCATTTTAATGTCCATACACTTATATATTGTACCAGAGCAGCGCCCGTGTGGTAAGGGCGTCCTCATTCGGAGGGCTGTTAAGAATGGTTACCACCGCCTGCCTGTCGCGCATGATAAAGTAAAAAACTGCCAAGGGCAAGCCCTTTCTCTTTATCTTGCTATGTCTTGTGTACCGCTCTCTTTTGTGCTCATATTGTCCTGTCCATTTTTTTGCCCTCACCTCTTCTACTTCTGATCCCACTAGTGGGCACCTTTTTAGCCGTGAAGTGCGTCCCGTGAGGGTGAAGGCAGGGATCCTGATGATTGAGGTGAACTCATAGATATATAACGTATACAAATCTATGGGTGAACTAGACTGCGGGCTGCCATTCACCAACACATCACTTTGGCTCGCTTCCTTGATCCGAGACTGTTGGGCAGTGTGGCGCACATTGCTCAATCGGCTGGTCATGTCTTTCTTGGCCAAGGTCAATTCTAGCATTCCCTCTATGTATAACTCTGGGGTAGGCTTGACACTATAGCGCAGTGTCCCCTTGTTGGGCTCGATGGCGGATGGGGAGCCCCGGAGCAGAACCTCTCTTGTTTTTCTTTATGGAACCTTTAGTTTCAATTCAAAACGCCCAAGCTCCCAGCTTGTTTTAGATGCCTTGTCCGGATGGATCAGGTGTCCTATCCGGATCAAGGAAACAAATGGCAGTGGATGTACCAAACCTTTTGGGCGCCATTGTCAAAACTAGCTGGTCACCATTCTTAGTGATCAGCGATGTTGAAAAAAGGTGGCAAAACTAATTATTTTTTAAATTAGCAAAGCACTGAGTGGATTTGTAAGTGAAGCCAAAAGCGCCACGAAGCTTCGTTCTAGAGAATTATTGGTGGAGTGCTCTAGCGAAGCACGATCAAAGCGTTACGGCAAGGTGGAAACTTTCGTGAACATCCCTGTGACTGTGAAGACTCATTTAGTCTGAATAGCTCCATGTGTGGATGAGATGGTGGTGGAACTCGATGGAGTCACCGTGCGGAAGGGGGTGATAAAATCAGGACCAACACCTTTGTCCTTTGACTCGAAATCTCCATCGACATCATTGAAAGTGCAAACGCACTAGGCGCTTCATTTTCCCGGAACTCGTCCAACCACCGCTACTCACCTACATTTCAAATCTCTAAAGAGCAGTCTGATGATAAACCGGTTGACTTCTCTCCGGACTGCTCCAAAGACAACAACAAACCATTCTCCTTAAACGAAATATACTCCTGTCTTAAACTTCGGAAGTAGACGGCCGTAGGCCCAGATCTTCCGTAAAATTGCATTTTCAAAAATCTCCCATTTGAAACTCTTCAAATTCTATTACAGTTGTTTAACGAAATTTGGGCGTCATGTACTTTTCCCGAGTCCTGGCGCCAAACCACAGTTATCCGCGTTCCAAAAGCTGGAAAATACTCGGAAAACCCACAAAATTATACACCTATAGTTTTAACAAGCTGCCTCTGTAAACTCTTCAAAAGAATGGTAGCCAAACAACTATCTTGGCATTTAGAATTTAATTAACTCGTATCCAACCTTTTAGTATGGATTTAGAGCAAAGAGATGTACTATGCATCACTTGGTCCGCCATGAAACATTTATTAGGGAGGCTTTTAATGATAACCAACACGTGGTCTGCCTCCTTTGATATAGAAAAAGATTATGACACAACCTGGAAGTATGCCATACTTAAAAACCTGTGAAATATGGGTTTTGAAGGCAAACCTACCCATATTCATTAAACATTTCGTAGATAATCGACGGTTCCAAGTAAAGGTGGATCCTCTCTGCCTGACTCTTTCAAACAGGAGCATGGAGTTCCCCAGGGCATGGTTCTCTCACCAATTAATTTCGGCATTCAAATAAATACAATAAATTTCGCATGGATCCTGATCTCTACATCGACCGCGAACAAAGAATTCCTGTAGATGAAGAAGCAAAATTTGTAGGTGTTTTATTTGACAAAAAAACTCTCCTTTATCCCCACCTGAAATATCAGAAGAAAAAGTGTCAAAAAGCACTAATATTATCAAAACCATGACCGGAACAGAGTGGGGAGCAGATAGAGAGTCCCATCTCTACCTCTATCGCTCTCTGATACCCTCTAAACTCGATTACGACAGCGTAGTGTATCGCTCTGCCAGACCATCGTATATAAAAATGCTAGACACTATACAACACCAAGGACTGCGTCTCAGCCTCGGAGCCCTTTGTACCAATCCGGTAGAAAGCCTTTACGTAGCAGCAAACGAACCATTCTAATCAGAAATAAGAAACAAACTATCTTTACAATATGCCGTTTATCTAAAATCTCATCCTGGCAATCCTGCTTGTCACCCTGATTTCCATCCAAGTTATGTATAAAAATTCTTATCTTCATTTAACGCGATTCCCCCCTTTCTTGAAATCGACTTAGATAATAACCCTATTGAGGAAGCCACATTTTTGGAAATCCCTCCCTGGACGCTGGAAAGACCAAGAAGCTATCTTGACCTGGCAGCTCTCGAGAAGGACAAAACCTCCCTACAATTATGCTAGTGGGAGATAAAGCGAGACCAGTTTGAACAAATCATAGAAAATCATTCAGTTGCCTTGTGCATGACTCTCGACACTATCTCCACTTGAAAAAAAAGACACATTTTGATCCTCTTTAACTTGCTTTCCCTGGTGAAGGCAAATTTGAAAAATCCGAAAATTGTTCAAATATTGAGAAAAATACATGAACTGCAGTAAAATGGTAAGAAAATTACTCTCTGTTGGATCTTCAGCCATATTGGAATTGAAGGAAATGAAATAGCTGCTAAGCGGGCTCGAACTGGAACCTACTCAGGTGAAGGTACCTGCCTCCGATGCGAAGCCAATCATACATAAGTTTATTAGAGACAACTGGAAGGCGCGATGGAATAACCTGAAAAACAAGAAACTGCACTGTTCTAACCACATTTAGGTCACGGAGCGGGACTGCCTCAGGCTAGAAGGCGAGACTAGATGGTACTCGATCGAGTCCGACTGGTACATATCATCTTACCCACGCCTTTCTGTTGAGAGGTGAAGAGCCTCTACATTGTCATACCTGCAACTGTCAATTATCCATAAATCACATTCTGGCTGACTATCCTTTTTCACCGGGAAAGAAATCTGTACCTTGCCTCCAACCAATTAGAGAGCATATTCACCTATGTTAGTCCTCAGCACCTACTAAGGTTTATGAAGGACATTGGATGTATAATAAATTTTAACTGTGATAATTCTACACATCGATTTTAAACAATTGTATATACCCTTTAATTTTAACCAACCTTTTTATGCATAATTCTTATGCTTTTACCGAGATGAAGGAGTCACCGCCTCTACTTGTATAATGTATTAACTAAGGACATCATGAGCACAATATAGCCGTTACCGTGGTGACATGCCGTAAAAACAAACCTACTCACTCACTCAAGCGTATTAGAGCTGCTTGTCTCTATGAATATTTTATGAGAGCTTTGTCGTCGAAATGAATCAGATTTGAGATATTGCTGGTGGCTGTTGTGGGGCAGCGGCTAGACAAGGGGTTCTGTATGAAACCCTCTTGTATTTATTGGCGCAGTCAAACCAAGGCTAAAAATACGAGGGCAGGCTGATAAATACAGAGGCGCCAGCGTTTTACAAGTTTTCGCATTCAGTCGGCAAAGAATTCTGGTGTCTGGGATCGGCACCAAGAGCGAACATCCGCCTCAACTGCTGCATCGGTTTCATAGTGATTTCCTTTGAGATGTTTCTTCAGCAAAGGAAATAAGAAAAAGTCAGACGGGGCCAAATCTGGACTGTATGGCGGATGTGGTATGATAGGAAGTTCCAACTGCTGTAAAGCGCACTGGGTTTGGCGACTGGTGTGTGGCCAAGCATTATCGTGCTGGATGACAACGTCTTTGACTTTGTCCTGTCGAACCCGTCTGAGCACCAACAGAAGGTAGACGAAATGATTGTTGCAAATAGAAGATTGAAACAAAAAGACATTGCAAGTGCGCTTGACATTTCAAAAGAACGAGTTAATCACATTATCACAGTCCACCTTGGTTACAGGAAAGTCTCGGCAAGATGGGTACCGAGACAGCTCACTGTGGAAATGAAGGCACAGAGGAAAACGATCTGTACACAACTGTTGGAAAGATTCACTCATGACGGCGAGCGTTTTCTGCGGAACATCATCACTGGTGACGAGTCTTGGGTGCATCACTATGACCCAGAGAGCAAGATGCAGTCTATGCAGTACCGACACAAGAACTCTCCAGCCCCGAAGAAGTTCAAAGTCGTCGCATCAGCTCGAAAGGTTTTGCTGACAATATTCTGGGACATGGAAGATATCGTCCATATTGAGATTTTGGAGCAAGGCACAACAATAAATTCAGAGAGATATGTGTCAACTCTGCGTGCATTGAAGGGCCGACTCAGACGGGTTCGACAGGACAAAGTCAAAGACGTTGTCATCCAGCACAATAATGCTTGGCTACACACCAGTCGCCAAACCCAGTGCGCTTTACAGCAGTTGGAACTTCCTACCATACCACATCCGCCATACAGTCCAGATTTGGCCCCGTCTGACTTTTTCTTATTTCCTTTGCTGAAGAAACATCTCAAAGGAAATCACTATGAAACCGATGCAGAAGTTGAGGCGGATGTTCGCTCTTGGTGCCGATCCCAGACACAAGAATTCTTCGCCGACGGAATGCGAAAACTTGTACAACGCTGGCGCCTCTGTATTGAACGCGATGGTGACTATGTTGAAAAATGATAGTTCATCAGATAGGTGAGACTCTAAGCTTTCATTTGATGTGTAACTTGCTTCTGTAGTCCTTCAAATAAAAAAGTTATTCAAAAACGGCCCTTATTTATCAGCCTGCCCTCGTACAAGAGGGTTTGATATGGAAGCCACAGCCCCACCCCAGCCACCAGCGTCAGTCTAGCTCTGGTCTAACAATTGTTTATCTCACAAAAAGTTACTTCTTTTGGTCCTCATGCTATAACAGTATGTTTTGTAACGGTTGGTGATGTTTTTGTTCATTCGTTTTACGTCCCCACACAAGTCTATAGCATTGAACTATATTAAAACTTCTGTGCGTAGACGTTAAAATTTCTGTGTCTTTGCGTTTCAGATGGTGGATCGAAAAGTGTATAGCTACACTGTGGACTGGTGGAATCTCGGGGTGGTTCTCTACTTCATGATGACTGGAAAGGTCGGTCTGAAGCCAGTTATCAGCCAACAGTGATATTTTAGGGCTATTATACTTTTACAAACAAGGTCGACCATGCATAGCGTGGAGAATAAAGAATCGCTTTCTTCGGCAGGACTAGAAATCGAGATGGATTCAAAAGTAGAAATTTGATATTATTTTGTTTAATTCTTAAACAGATTGTTAACACGTAGTGCATTCAGACGTAAAAGTGGTGGGCCAGAACAACATCTTTTAAGATGTTAATTTTATCTTTACACAACATGAAAATCCATTTAAATGTTCAAAAAAAGAGTACGACAAAAGCTCTCTGTAATCGATAAAATACGAAACTTGTGTAACTTATTCCTTTTCACAATACGTTTTCCTACAGATGCCTTTTCAGGGTTTAAACAAGCGAGAACTTCACAGAGGCATATTGTATAAAGAGCCACGGTTTGAAATAGGTCTGCACACATCCCTGACGCACAGCCTCGTCAAATGCGTGAGTGTCAGAGGAGCGAAAAAGGGAATTGTCGTTTTCGGCTAAGATTTCTTTTACTTTTGTTTATGTTGATGATATTGCGTTTTTTAAGACATAACTTTGTATTTTATGATGTTGTTTTTTTTCGCTCAACTTTGCCTCTTGTCGCTCAGCAATGTGTACCGCGAAAAGTGGAAATCCTTTAAGTACAGAAATGAACAAAACTGTATATAATTTATATAATTTTTGTTTTATTGTCTTTCAAATTTCGTTAACATGTTAGCGCAAAGTAATGCTGTTTCAGTTTCAGATTTTAAGGATCTATGATTATGTAAAACAATAACGCTATTTTTGCAAATCATCACAGTTTCTGAAAAAAGATCCTCGAAAAAGATTAGGATTTCGCGGCACAAGTCAAGTCATGGAACACAAGTATTTCTCAAGCACCAACTGGAAGCGAGTTATGAATGGCGAAAATGACCCACCGTTTCTACCAGAAAGTGAGTGGGGTTTAGCGCTGGTTTGTTTGATGGCTGGTTGGTTTATTAAAGTCTATTATGATCTACTAGGCAATCTCTGGGAAGGATCTCAAGACGTGACCTATGTCAATTTTTTTTACAAATTACCAAGCACAGACACCGACTCAACCAGCAGTGTCGTTTAGCCGCTTCCTAAAGAGGAGAAACAAACAACGATATCGGGACCTATTTCGTAACGTTCACTGTTAAATTATAAGAAAGAAAAAAAAACCACATTGATTTCTTTTGTTTTCATGAGTAGAGTAGGGTTCAATTAAAACTGAAATTTTCAAGTACATTATTCTCTGTCGTAAAGTTGATTATATTTTTCCGCTGTGTGTGTGTCTAAAGTTTTACCAGTACGAACAGAACTTTAGGAAATAAATTATCGGCTCTGTGGATGTGTAAAAAAAGAGAAAGCGAGCGAGATAGAGTAAGAGAGAATGAGAAAGAGAGAGAGGAAGGGAGAAAGAACGAGAGAGAGAAAGGCAAAGAGAGAAAAATATTTTATTTGAGTTGGTTTAACGTCCAACGTCAGCACTGTGCAGCTCTAATGCGGACGAGCTCCGAGATTGACGCATGACGAGACAGGGTTGGGAGACCTGGACTCCTGTTGCAGCCGGTCACATAATACTGACACCGACGCAATCGGTTACAGGAGACGAAATCGGACTAATACATTTTGTAAACCGATCATGGGATACGAACCGCGGACCTGAGAGCGAGCGAGCGAGCGAGAGAGAGAGAGAGAGAGAGAGAGAGAGAGAGAGAGAGAGAGAGAGAGAGAGAGAGCAATGTTTTGTCTTTAAAGCCTTTATTTAAAGCAAAAAAAAATGGTGTCAAGATGCAGGTAAACCATGTATTCAACCTTTCGTCATATTAGTGTGCAGGAGCTACAGAATGACAAACTAAAAGAGTGCAGAGGTCAATACTAATTTAAAAAGAAATTCAGACCTCGATAAATAAGGCTTATTCCTGAGGTTTTACAGGGCTGCCTTTAACATATCAATAAAAATCACGTGCAAATGAACAGCGTATCACTCTCAAATCATAAACTTAATGATATTTATCTCCCCTTTGGTCAGCTAGCGCAGTGACATCCCTTCCCTCAAGACTGTGTGCATCCCTTGAAGATCTCTACGGGGGTGAGCCTGTGCAAAAGAGTTTTTCCCGACGGGATATAGAACGCCAACAAGACATCAACCTTGCGCCCGCACAGTACATTGATTTTGAGGTACATTTAACTGTTGTTGTTTTTTTAATTGCTGGTTAGGAACTATATAAGATTAATTAAACATTTAAATCTGTGGGTAAAAATGTAAATGTCACTATTGATAAAATTTTAACTGTGGATAAAGCTGGCTCTTATTTTAGAAAGAGGTTTTTTTTTTGGAGCTGAGGCAACGTAGCCTTTCAAGATCACTTATTGATGAAGAGGCCAATAAAAACTTGTTGTGTCTTTTGTAATTTGTGTCTTTAGAAATTAATTATTCCAATGCTCTTTTAAAAGGATGACGTGTGAAAAAGTAAGCACATTTTAGGAAATTCAAAATCACTTATAAAGCGGACATTTAATATCATATTAAAAAACGTTATTGGCTTCCGATAAAACTTAGAGTTGGTTATAAGATAACAATGTGTACAGATCAACGTCTTAAAGATCATTTTGTTCATCTTCCTTGAAAGACCTGTTAGACAGCTGCGTTCAGAATATAAATTCACTTTTGCACAAACCTATAATCCACCTAAAGAATTGTGGTAACTGTGCAGGTCCTGATATATGGAATACTGTACCACATTTTATTTTGGCCTCCGACAGTTTATAAAATGTTGATAAATAGACTAAAACACGTTTTACGTCATTCATTGAATATATGTGATATTAAGAAAAGATAGCTATCAATTCATAAATGTGGTTATCCTGGGTAACATAATTCTGATATTTATCTAATATATTATTATTAATAGTAGTAGTAGTAGTAGTAGTAGTAGTAGTAGTTGTTGTTGTTGTTGTAATATTTATTGTAGATTATACGGGGCGGCCGTAGTTGTAGTAGTAGGAGGAGCAGTAATAGTAGTAGTAACAGTAGCAGTAGGAAGATTAGTAGCAATAGCAGTAGCAGTTGCAATATAAGACAAGTAGCCATAGCAGTAACAGTTGGAGTTGCAGTTGCAGTGCCCTTCCTGGCTCCCCCCTCCTCCCTGTCTGTCCGTCGACAATATGTCTGTCTGTCTCTCTGTCTCTATTTATATATATATATATCGCTTTCTCTCCCACACATTAACTGTCCGTGACTTGCGTCAGCTGGAGCACGATTGGACCGTCTACTTACTCCCTAAAGTCAGGATCGAGACAGCCATGCACTTTATGCATGGAGAACTGTGAGTAGTGGGGCAATCTTGTTAAATTTGAAACAAGGCATAGTTTTCTTTGCAGATTTGGTTTTACTTTATACGAATTGTTTGTTAACTTTTGTTACTTTAGTTGCATTTTTTAAATTTGTTTTGTTGTTGTTTTCGTTGTTGCTTTTTATGTTTATTATTATGTGGGGTTTTTTGGTTGTTGTTGTTTTGTTTTGTTTTTTGGGCGTTTTTATTTGTTTTTGTTTGTTTTGCTTTTCGTTTTTTTTTTTTTTTTTGTTTGTTGTTGTTGTTGTTGTTGTTGTTGCTCTTTGGGGAGAGGGAGGGTTTAGAACATGAGAGTGCGTAATGCGGCACTTTAAAACAAATAGTTGTACTGAAATTAGCGAGATTTAGACACATGCTGTTTAATGGAAAAAAGGAAGTGTTCTTTTTTTGTTTGTTGTTGTTGTTGTTGTTGTTGTTTTGTTGTTTTTATTTTTATGGAGTCAATTATTATGCTCGTAATAATTTTAAAAACGTAAAAAAATTTTAACACAAGCCTAAATCTACAAATAAAGACTTGCATCTTGTACGCCGACATATTTTTTTTTAATTTTAAATATGTTAAAAGATTATTTTAATTTCGTAGAATCATGAAGCCCTTTCAATAATTTTTTTCACCTCTCCACATGCCTCGTATATCAATGTAGACGTCCCCCGACGCAAGACGATGTTCCTATAGAATTTAACGAGTGCATCACCAAAGTTCCCGAACTCTCTCCGGAGGAAAAGAACATATTTCGCAAATACGCAAGTGAGAGGCTTTAAATAGCCACTGGGCAGCTGTAGCGATAAATGTTGAAAAGCAGACGAAACAATTTTTTTTTATCTTAAGATTCAAGAGCTGATAGAGAAATAAAAAAAGAACGATCAGCAATCAATATCCCAGATATAGCTTAAAACCAGCAAAAAGGACGAAAGACGAAAAGACTGAACAATAAAAACTACATCACAAGGTTCGAGCCTGTATACAACAACCACCAGCCTTGGCAAGACGCTGGCCGGCATAACCTAAGAATCTTTTGAGAGAGCTGTAACAATAATTATTTTAATTTATTTTAATTGCCGTTTTCAAAAGGACTTTGATATTGCAATATTTGAAAAAATATTAATGAAAAACAGTAAAATTTATATTTGGGGTTACTCTGTTTCATTCCACACTAATTTCGTATAATTATGACTACTGTTTATGTGACAGACACAACTACCACTTGCTCTATGTGGATGAAGATCATGTGATCATGTCGTGCCATTAGAATTATAGTATTATAGACACAATCCCTTCGATAACCCTTCTACTTCTATATTAGATCTAAAAATGTAATGGTCCATCAAAGTGGCGCAGTCGTGAACACAATAATGTGCTCGAGACTGGTCAGTTCGGAACAAACCAATCTTTCTCTGTTGCTAAATTGTCACCTATGTGGTCTGCAGGCGGCGGCTGTGGAGATGCCGAACCTTTCGAGAAGCGAGTAATGGAGGACGGGAGCTTCCGCATGCTCACCAGGGAACAGGCTCAGATATACGACCAAGACCCTGACGCTTACAACTTTCATGATATCGATAATGACATGCTTGATAGGGACATCTCCGCAACGTATCTTTTTTCAAAACATTTAGAACCTATTAATATGGGTAGGTGCCATTTACATCTATACCGGCAGGGCTGTCAGTGAAGTCGCTGTGTCGTATTGGTTGTCTCGGGGGAATTTATGAAATGTTAACCACCCCCCTCTCTCTCTCTCTCTCTCTCTCTCTCTCTCTCTCTCTCTCTCTCTCTCTCTCTCTTTCTCTCTCTCTCTCTCTCTCTGTCTCTCTGTCTCTCTGTCTCTATCTCTTACAGAGAATGGAGCCAAATCATTTACCCTTTTTGATAGAGCTTGTAGCTAGGCACAAAATAGGAGAGCCGCGTGAGTCCCAACAGATTGGGCTTACGGTCCTGAGGGTGTATAATTATGGTGTCGATAAGATTCGAATAAAAGAGTAAAATATCCTAAATTATGAAGCATTGTGCGGCAATATATTATTAAGAATAGTTAAACACCGCAACATTGTTATATAATTATGGTTTTATACACAGTTTTATCACCTACGTGTGTCTTGGGGGTTAGCGAAGCACTCTCCTTGTCTTAATGTCTCTTAGATCTTAATAAAGTCATGTACGGCGACGCGACCCCAAAGCGAGATTTTGTCTGTTACATTATGCTGATACCGAACTAATCAGAAGAAAAATATGCAGTGACTAGAGTGGGGCTCGAACCACAGACCTACTGCATAGGAAGTCGCCTCTCTAACCTCAGCGCCACCACACGTTGTTTTATCACGCTAACTCCCCCGGTAACCGCTCAGTCGGTAAGACACATGTACTGACAAGTAGGAGGGGCGTAGTTCAATCTTCAGCTTGTACTCCACTTTTAGCTTCAGAAAAGGCCGCCGTCTCATTAAATTTTGTTTTGGTTTGGAGAAATTTAGAAGACGCACGATTAATAATCAGATGATCTGTTTTTTTCCACCCCCAAAATGAACAGAAACATCGACAGCCTTACTATCTCCGGCAGGACAAGTAGCTAGAGGCTCTTCTTCGATCGCGGGCTCAGTATCAAAAGTTTTTTTATCGGATACAGTTCGGGATTTCAAGCAATCAGTTATGAAATTTTGGGGCAAAGACAAGAGAGAGCAAAAATCACCTACCGACTCAAATACCGACGATGAAACTGGGAACGTATGAGCCCTCAACCGTGATACTAATGCGGACACAACAGATGTCATTTCAACTGTGTCTCTCCTCGACAAAGTTTAGCCCAGATGCTGACCATGGACTTAAGGAACCAACAATCCACCCAAACCAAATTGAGCCCATCACCGTGAGAGATACAGCCTATCATTTTGCTCACGATGCACGTTAAGAAACCAACAAATCAAATCAAACAACCAAATCAAACCAAAACAAGTATATACCAACTATTTGTAAAGACAACACCCTTTATGCAATTACATGTATATAGCAAATTAAACAGCAACAACAACATTTCCCCAATACGAGTATTATTGAAGTTTCATTATTATAAATTCGTATAAGCATAATAATTTAGGCTCATCGTTTTCAAAGCACAGCTTTATTTTTTGCGTATCGCTTAAAAAAGATGGTGCACTATCCTTGTAGGATAAGTGTTTTTTTTTTTTGTTTCTTGTGAAAAGGCTGCCTTGTTATATTTTTGCTATTTGACCAACATGTCTTTTATCTTTGTTTATAAGTCAATTAAAATCATTATAATGCATGTTTAAGACATTGTTTTTCTTAAGTTGACACCTGAATGTAGTCATAATGTTCATTGATGCAATAATGCAAATTAAACCATTAAACGTATTCTACAATCTCACGTATTATATCTAATAGATTTCTAGCAGAGAGAAAGAGAGAGTGATGCAAAGGTATGTAAGGAGAGAAAGTGAAAGAGAAAATGAGAGAGAGGAGAGGGTGAAAGAAGGGGATAGATAGAGAGGGAGAGAGACAGAGACAGAAAGAAAAAAGAGAGAGAGAGAGAGAGAGAGAGAGAGAGAGAGAGAGAGAGAGAGAGAGAGAGAGAGAGAGAGAGAGAGAGAGAGAGAGAGAGAGAGAGGGGAGAGAGGGAGAGAGAGAGAGGCGGGAGAGAGTGAGAGAGAGAGAGAGGGAGGGAGAGCGGGGGGGGTATGTCCCTTTGCGTCTTGGCAGGCGATCTGTGCAGATTGTTCGTGCGGACTTTTGACTACACTTTGCATCGTCTCTCATGACCTATTCTGCTGATGTGCGAAGAGAAGTATCAGTTGCAAGTTCTGCAGGTCAGACATGTGACGCAAGCCCCAATTTGCAGCTTCTTTGATTTCTTGCGCTTTGCCTCGACATAATTATGAGATGTTATTCTCATGGTGTTTTGTGACCATTATCGCAGATGCTTTCCACGCCACTTTGGCTGCAGGCAGTTTTTTTCCAGGCTTGTATTTCCATTTTACACCTGATCATGCTTCTCTTGCCTTTATTCTTGAATCCCAGCCTGTGTCTTTCTTTGGCTCTGTTTCTGGAAGCCATCTGACCAAACAGTATCTCTTTCGTAATGGGTCTGTCGTCCAGCCATGCCAAGTGCTCCAGACATTTGAGTTGCCTTTATTATATGATGGTTAATCATAATGCTTGGGAGATATGCTTTTCAATTACCTCTGTGTTTGGTGTTTCTCTCTTGGCCTGTGTATGTGGGCCACGTTTTTCCCCATAGAGGAGTGTGCCAAGGGCGTGAGCTTCATAGATTCTAATCTTGGTCGTATCTGTGAGAATCGTGTTGTTTCTCGCTCTCTTTGTGGAAACTTAGGACATAATCCAGCGGCTTTAAATCTGATTTGGAACTTGATTGAGATGTTTTACCTTGCGACGGGACGATATTCTTTTTAACGCTTAGCGGCGGCTGTGGAGATGCCGAACCTTTCGAGAAGCGAGTAATGGAGGACGGGAGCTTCCGCATGCTCACCAGGGAACAGGCTCAGATATACGACTTTTAAATCTGATTTGGAACTTGGTTGAGATGTTTTACCTTGCGACGGGACGATATTCTTTTTAACGCTTAGCGTGAGGGAAAACTTGTTGCATGTCTGTGAAAATTGGCCCATCATTTCCTGTACACTTTCTCACTGTGAGTCATAAGTGCTGTATCATCCGGAAAAAAAGATCTCTAATAATGGTAGACTTGATCTTGGTCTTTGTTGTGAGTCTTGTTAGAAAAACCAGGGATCGAAGAATGTAAAGAGAGACAACAAAGCTGTCTAGCATTGAGCCGTCTTATTGAACATTTGCTTTCATATGTTCATGTAATGATACCACTGATGTAGTGTTGTGGAAGGGGGGGGGGGGTTCTTTTGAGTACCATGCACAGTCCAGATCTGCAGAATTTGTCGAATGCCTTTGTAAAATCCACAAAAACCAATAGACTGTATCTTTCGATGGTATAATTATTTACAAACGCATCAGTTAGATCCTGTTAGAGCTTGTCTTTCTGACCAGTTTGAGCTTGGGTCGGAATGTAAACACTGATGCTGTGTACTGCTCCGTTGTTTTAAAAAAAAAACTGAAGAGTATTATACGTTCTTACTTTTTTGAAGCGTACTGCTGATCTTGCTCCAAAGTTTGTTGCTTGCTGCAAAGAAGAAAAAGAAGAAGGAGAAGAAGAAGTATTAGTAGTAGTATAAGGAATAGGAGGAGGAGGAGGAGGAGGAGGAGGAGGAGGAGGAGGAGGAAGGTAGATCAATTGTTTTCCACGATTAGATACGTAATCGTTACTTCGTCAACAAGAAGAACCACCTGAAGTAAATCATGTATTATTATGAGCATAAATGTCGATAAGATGGATCTAAGATAATCGGAATCGGATATATAACTCTAAGAAGGACGAATATTACTCCTAGACACACGAATCATCAACTGCCAAAGCTACGCACAATCAAAACTATTGACCGCTCCGTTAGTGGCTAGGAGGACCCCTTCGCCAAGTCAGACCAAACGCCAAATCCACCACATTTCTTCCCATTTCATGGCGCACGCACCCATTCCCCGAGAGATGCAAGCACAAAGGTAGATTACCGAAAGCAGGGATAACGTATTATATAATATGTGGTCATGACAGGAGCACCTGCAAAGCCCTTTTTTATTTCGGTTTGCCCGGTGGCTTACTAGAGCTCAGCGATTAAAGCGTTGGGTTCGTGAATTGATTCTTCTTCTTTCACTCTCTCAGTCATCTCACAAAATATACACCGATGTAACGTCTCAAAGTTAATTGAATGAAGTGTACAACACAAGCGCAATGTTCAGATCAGTAGATCTCGCGGCTAACAAAGGTTCACAAAAGGCAATGATACATCAATCTTGTTTCCCGTCTTAAAAAAGGTTCCTAAGGACTAACGCAGGCTCAATTTTATCAATGGTCCAGAATGCTCAAGTTATAGTCTTCTCGTAGGCTCCTGAAAAAATTAACTTATGTCAAAGCTATCAACACGACAATTACCATCTGCAACATGGCTATATTCTTCTTGGAAGCAAGGTTTATATGTATCATACAATAGACAATTCATTTAAACAACATGATACAAAGCTAAAAGATACAATGGATTAAGAAATTCATGAAATATTGTTCTTCAACCAATATGGACCACAATATATTATTCATATATAAAATACAGTACTCTAAAGGTTCAGGGATAAGGATCATAGTCCCATTCCACCTTTCAGTCCGATAATATGTGTCTTTGGCATTTAAGCCTTGGAGTCACATAAATCAGCGTCAAAGGCTAATCGGTAAATACTTAACCTTATTAAATGTTCTTAGACATAGCAATAAAGAAATGTTACAGCTATAACTAAAACAAATAGTACGCATATGCCAAACAGGCTTTCCTCCCTAACTTAGTTTAATACATCTCATTGAAACTTATTATGATGTAATTTAAATTGGAGAGTTCTACATCACTAGCATTCTTAAGTCCTATTGTACATACCCCCAGCCGACGGAATCAATACTTTGGTCAAGTAGACGGGCGTTCGTTGTTTGGTCGAATGTGAAATTAGTTTAGAGGATACGGTTATTATGCAATATCTCGTAAAAGGACCACTACGTAATGGGCTTTATTTTAAAATTAGGATATGATACTAATATTTATTTTTGGGTAGCGTTGATGGCTCAGGTGAAAGGATGGGAATGGGGGTCGTTCTGGCATTGCCTCCCGGTTTTTCCAATCTACCTGGTGACGTATTTAATGGCGTAGCTAGCCGACTCACTGGGCTTGGCGTCACGAACTTTTAGAATTTCCGTTCCATCAACTGCGCACGGTGAACCAAGAATGCACAGGATCGCCGAGTGCAACGCTAAGATTATGCTTTAAGACTTGGTGCGTGAATATATGAAATAATGAGGGAAATAAGCGTAGAAATAAGGGCTATCCGAATAATTAGATACTTTGCCATACTAATACCATTGTTTTAGCAGTACCGTAAAGGTACCTACCCCACACACCTACGCTCACGGAAGCGAGTCAGGTGAAAAGCCTGTTCTCCTGGAGATGAGTGATCTCCAGCATTCCTCTTCCCACCCTGCTGAAACTGGCTCCCCCCTTTTACCTATTCACCCAAATTCAGAGGTGTCACTCTATAGGCCTAACCTTCCTTCTTTGCCCTAACTACTGTTTCTGGTTATATTTTTCCTCTAGCCCTTGTCTGAACCAACCATTACTATTGATTATTTTACTCAACCTCCATCTATTCATTTTATGTATACTACTTCTCCACCCTCGCCACTACAACTATCACCCCCTAAGTGACATCCCTTCAGCATTAATCCAGGGGCATTCGGAAGAAGGTCCCGGCACTGTGATGCGTTCAAGGACCCACTCCCCCATCGAAATTAAATACGAAATACAATACCCCCCCCCACCCCCCCCCTCCACATCGAAATCAAATACCAAATACAAGACACGTATTGTACATAAAAATGTGCATCGAAACCTGCTCCAACCGGAGGCTGATGCCCCAACCCTCCCGCTGCTGTTGCCAATCAGTTCCTGATGACCCAAACCTCCTGCTGCCGCTGCCTGCGTATCCTCCACCTCCAAACGCTCCTCACTACACTCTACCAATCCTGACACCCCAGACACTCCCATATTCTCCTCCTTACAGTACACTTACTCCTCTCATTCTTGCTGCGCCCCATTCCCCCAAACATTCCACTTCCTCCCTTTTGGATGTATTCAAACCCCTGGACACTCTCTCTTTCTATCTTCTCTCACAGTCACGACACATGTACTCCTCCCTCTTTCGTGATAAGCAATCAAAAATAAAACCGGTCTCCGTAACTCTAGGTACCCCAAACCGATGCTTCCACTGGGACCAACTTGCGCCAGCACTCTAGCGAACTCACTGAATCCCCCTCCCGGAACATGAAACATATTTGGGACTGGACCACGCCCCTCAACCTCCATAAACAATTTGACACCGGGTTCCATCCCCTCAGTCTCCAATTGTATATTCTCTGTTATGCCTGGACATATAATGTACCCTTTCCCAAATAAACAGTGGATATCATATATGTGGAAATCACAGATTTCTCTTTATAAAAATCTGTGGTGGAAATAGAACAAACTTGAATTTATGAGAATAGATACAGGTATAAGGAGAAAATAGATAGATAGATAGATAGATAGATAGATAGATAGATAGATAGATGGTGTAACACTTGGAGGACTGAGTTATAATATCGCACTATCAACTCATTGATATAATTATAGATAAATATATACAAATCATATATCTCAGTAGAGTTAATGACAGCAAAGACTGCTGTAAGAATTAATATTAAGTAAGTGTTTCTTGCGTTGTTTTTTTTTTTTTTTTTAAATATCCAACCAAACTACATTGGCGAAATCAGACAGCCAGAGATCTTGAAACAAGAGAAATGTAAACAACATAGTACCAGATCAAGATACACATTTTTACAATTTTTATAAGAGCTGTACCAGGCAATTTCAGATACAGCCACAGGTTATAATACAGCTGATTAAATTGTAAGTCACAATAATGTAGGCCACAGCTCAAAAAGTAGCCTGGTTTCGATAGCTAATGTGGATTATAAATAAAAAAAATTACCAGTAGGCTTACTGAAATCAAGGTATTGAAATAGCTGACAGTGATAGTGATAATGAGAAGAACAATTTGTTAAATGAAACTAAATATATATATATATTATATAACAAGTAGCTACATATCTATATATAAACTAGGTAAGCTAGAATAAATTGACATAACACCTAAGACCTATGTTAGCCCTGATGATACAAGCATTGTCAAAGAATACAATGTCAAACCCTTTGTACTTGGCATCGAGACTGAGATAAATGGAATACACGAATCACTATGAGGCCTTTTTAATTGAATTAAAAGGATAAATTTTTTTCCTCTAAACAAATACAGTTGATGGAATTTAGATGCATTAAAATGGAAATCGAATTATATAAAAAGAATAAGCTTAATAGAAAAAAGAACGAATAAGTTAGAAAAATCTGGCAATAATCTGTCCCTGACCTTTCATTTTGACATCTGTAAATCAGTAGGCCTATCTAAGGTTCTTTCTCGCTCGAGGAGTAGCTCATCGGCCCTAGATATAGAATCTTTCTAGATCTAGTTATTAATCGTCGGTTTTTCCACGCTGTTATTGCTCTTATTAAGATCTAGATCTAGGTTTACATTGTTTCTAATATAGCCTACGTGATGCTCTCTTCATTTCGGTTTACGATCGGTCGTGCACCAGCAAAACCAAAATCAGTAAGACAAACTTCTCAAGTGTAAGAACCTGTTTTGACAGAGCCGAATAGGGGCACTCCTTGAGTTTTGTGGTCCCTAGCCTGTAGGCGATCAAATGGGTGGGTGGCCGGAATTCGATTATTAAAATTGAAGAAAATACCAGCCAGATGCACTTCCTGTCTTTTTGTTATTTTTTTCTATTAAAATTGATTAAAATACCTGCCAGCTGTACTCCCTGTCTTTTTGTAAATTGTATTGACATGTTTTGGTTGATTCAAAAAGACAGGATGCGATTTGATTGTAATTTTGTATTCAGTTGTTTATTTGAACACTGGTAGAATGCGGGCGAGGAAAGGGGGTGGGGACAACATACACAAGCACATAAGAATTAGGCCAGATTGATCTGTAAAAAGCAATTAAAACTTTAGATCTCTATCCTTGTCTCTCACACTCGCCTGCTCTGTCTGTCTGTGTGTCTCTCTTTATCTCTCTCCCTCCCTCTCTCTTCTCTCTTCACAGTATGACTGACTCCCATGTAATCGAATCCTACCCACCCACACTTCGAATTCCGCCCACCAAGCCATTTGATCGCCCACAGGTTAGGGACCACAAAACTCAAGGAGTGCCCCGAATAGGCTTAAATAATAATTTTTGTCAACCTAACACATCATTTTTCACTTCCCCAGCATAGTGATTATTTCTTTAGTAATCTAAGACTGAATGGAGTGACCAGTGCGTGTATCTGAATACAAGGGATCAGATGGGTCATGGGTGAGAGGAGTAGGCACGGATGGAACTGGAAAGGGGGGGGGGGGGCAAACATACTCGAGCCTGTGAGCCTTTACAAACGGTACACTAGGCTAGAGCCATGTAAGGACAGAGAAATCTTCCTTCTGCCATCTCTTTGTCACGTCCACTCTAGAGTCAGGAAACTCAAAGAGTTTTAATAGATTGAGATGTTAACCGACGAACCTAAACCCCTCCTCCTGTAAGCAGGGCCTGCCCTTCAATAAAAATCGCAGCTGGGCAGCAGTTGTTTCGTTAGCGAGAGTGGGTAGGTATTCAATCATTGAGGAGTAAAACGACTAAATGTGACTTGACTACTCAACGAGCACCCCGATTTTTTTCTAATCTCACGCACCTATCCTCTCGGCTGCTCAACACGTCTGTAAATCACTAAATTGTTAACAGTGTGCATTTTTTCTTACTCTCTCTCTCTCTCTCTCTCTCTCTCTCTCTCTCTCTCTTGTTCATTTCCTTAGCTCCTCCACTCTCTGTCTCTTATTTCTCTGTCTTTTTTCTTTTCTTTTTCACTTTCGCCCCAAACCCCCACCCCCTTTTTGTCTCTACTTTTTCTATCCATCTCTTCCATCCTCTCTCTCTTTCTCACACACACGGTGGCGCAGATGTCTTAAATGAACATAATATCAAATTGTACGGCCTGTTCGATTTTATTGAATTACCTCAAATTAGAATCTGATCCCTGCACAAGAGTTTTGACCGTTTCTATAGTTCTTGGGCTCAGAAGATGTGTACACTGCTGTATGAGTGCAGTACCTCCGTTAATCCACCTGCTGGAAATCAAACAAATCTTTCTTTCCCTATTGTGAACTCCCCGCACTTACGCATATGTGAACATCTGGTTTCTCTAAACTGACAATCATGGTTCACTGACCAGAAAATAGGAGTTGACGTTCACGCAAGGTGCCTTCATACAATCATAATGCCTTGTTAAACTTTAAAAAGTTGTTTGTTCTCTCTCTTCCTTTCTATCCCTACCTGTCTTTTTTGCGACTTCCCTTTCCTCTCTCCTCTCTCTCTCTCTTTCTTTTTTCTCTCTCCTACCTCCCCCTTGCTCTCTCTCCTGTCTTCTTTTTTCTCTCCTACCTCCCTCTCTCTCTCTCTCTCTCTCTCCCATCACCTTCACAGGTGTGGTGGTCTAAGAGTACACAACTTCCAATGAGATGGTCGCAGACTCAAAGTTATTTTAACTTACTATATATATCAAATTCTTTTCCCTTAAGCAGACCTTGGCTATACAACTTTATCAAAAGCCGCTAGGGGCTATGCACGCATCAATCTGTGCGGTTGGACTAGGGGGAAGAGCCATCTGGTGTTAAATCAAAGAAATTTCTTCGTCCATGATTTTATCACATGAAGTGTCTGCACCTATATCTAGCAGCTTGAAAATCAAAACATTTGGGAGGACGAACTGGCTCAAGTGGTAGAACTTTGGTCTCCAGATCAGGAGGTCCGCGGATCTAATACCCCTATTGGTAGATTTATTTGTCCGATGTTCGTCCCCTGTAACTGGTAAGATGGGTGTCAGTCTTAATTAGACCTGGCTACACCAAACTAGCGTCGGTCGTCATTAACATATGACAAAGTACGCGGTCTTGGTATTAACGCCCAAGCTACACAGATGCCAGCCAAAGCATATGATACCAGGATCAAAGGTCAGCGGGGAATCGCTCATCGCACATACACACGCGTCTAGATTCTGGCTTGACCAGCTATCTAGGTGTGTGCGTAGCAGTTATGCGATTAATATTTAAAAAACTAACCTTATTTCATATATCATTTTTATTGTGACCTTATTTTATTTCTATCTGAGACTATACTACTTGGGTCTAAACTTATGAAGGCATTCTGGAGGAAAGTGTGTTTAAAGTTTTGAATTGAGAGCCAGAAAACAATGGCGGTCGTCCAACACAGACTATCACAGATCAAGTTTTGCCTCCCCGTAGTCAAACACAGATTGTCGGTCTGTGAACGGAAGCTGTTGTCCGCCGTACGACAGCCGGTGTATCTCAAGGAATAAATAACCACTAAAAATGGATCTCTACATATTGTCTGTGTCTGTCAGGGATGCATGTATGAGTTGGTATAGTTGCACCCTAATGCGATTGGCTAAGTCATGGTATCCCCGCCCTGTCTCATGTGTGACAGCGCATAAAATTGTCAGACGTCAGTCTTATGGCCAGTCGGCGTAAAGGACCAGGTAGGAGAACCTTGGAGATGTTTAACCCGAAGAGAAGGAGAGAACTCTTTCCCTCGCTCTATAGAATCAAAAATTTTGACATGGGGCTGTGTTGGCAATAGGTTATTTTTGTTTGGCATTGCTCACACCTTCTACTGGCTTCTAGTTAGGCCTACATGTAATACTAGTTCATCGGAAATTGTATAAGTGTTGTTGAGATTCAGGGATTGGAATATTTCTCTTGGAAATGCAATTTTTTCTCGGGAACTTGATTTTGGCATGTATATTGTACATGTATATTGAAAAAAAAAATTAAGTAAAAGCAACAACATAGACTATGAGTATATCGTGAGGGCTAAATGTACAGTATTAATAATTAAAGTATATATAACTGTATGCCTTGGTTATTTTACAGAAATATAATTATATTTTCATTTCTTTCATCATTTTCGAATGAAAATTATGCTGCAAAACAAAAATGGGATAACCCCATTTGTCTTTTCCTTATATATCTAAATTTATATGGGAAACAGATGCAAAATGAGTTCACACTTTATGAGCGTGAAACTGATTAAAGTAACATTGTTATTTCAAAATAATCTATATTTATATTAAAAAAATTAAGCCGTATAATAAGCTTTAATTGTCTGTACAGACTTAGCAGAAATTAACCATCACTGATTGAGTACCCAAATAAAATATTTGATATGCACATAGGAGAGCTACCATACTAAAAACATTGTAGGCTAAGTAGTCTACACAAGATGATATTTTTTCCTAAAATGAAAACAATAAGAAAGTCTAGAACCTAGGTGACAGCTCTAGTTAGAAAATTAGATAGCCATTTTAATATCTTTCTCAATCTCTTTGTTGTATCCTAATCTTTTTGTCGACAAAAAACAAATGTAATGAAAAAGATATAAAGGATCCTGCCAGTTCAATCCACCAAGTTGGCATTTTTTTCTTCTTCAGCTAGGGGTAAGGTTTAATGGGTACCAATGGGATTGCCTCTCTCTGAAACTTTTTCAATTATAATCACTGGTAGTTATTGCACCACATTGAGTATTGACTTTTTCTTGTATTTAAACCAGTTTATTTTACTATTGATTTTCTCTACTTTAGTGGATCCTGGGATCAACGCAAGTGTGCAACATGTCAACAGAAATGACCCATGAAGTTGTGGTTAGTTTTACTTTAAGAATAATTTGTATAAGAAAATATTTTTTGCTTGTATTGATTTTCCTACCAACTAGATTTGTTTATCACAAGCCCAAGTATTTGATAATTAGACCATTGTATTTTTCTTTTCAACTGTGAGAAATCACTGTAATTAATTTAAATAACAAAAATTTCCAAGTGCAAAGAAAAATTCATATGTTTTTTGATAGTGCAGTTAAATTGAGAGTCATATTATAAACAATTTAGCCTTTACAAATTGCAAATTGTGCGTAAACTTGTTCTGAGCTTCATAGAATTAAATTTAATCATTGTTTCTATTGTTACTGTAAGTGCTAATTGCTATTATAACAAAAATTAAAAATTAAAAAAAACAACATAAAGATTAAAATGGTGTCTCTAAGCATTTTTTCACATCATGAAAGAGTTGTTGAATCTCTTCTATAGATTAGCTATACATTCTGAAGAACATAATTTTGAATTTTAGCACATTTGAAACTTGTCTGTAACTCTTCAGCTTTGTGCATCCTACAATCCCCACAAATTGTATGGGTTCCCAACTAGTGTCAAAATAATGAATAAACCATCCCCATTGTGAAAAACGTCAAATAATTTAAGTTATAAATGACGAATCTTTTTTACTTACATTTATCACATTTATATTCTTAGCCTTATAAGCTACACCGTCTTGAGAAAGGTCCTAATCTTCAAGTGAAATGCACAAGAGATGAGGCTCTCAAATTCTACAAACAAATGAGAACAATTCGTGTCATGGAGACAACAGCCTCTAACTTGTACAAGTCCAAAATGATAAGAGGATTTTGCCATCTTTATTCAGGACAGGTGAATACAAAATATATTTATGTCTTTATTATCTATTAAGTATTATGTGAAATGCTGCTTTTTTCTAATACTTGTTACACAGGGGTCAGGGTGTTAGAATTAGGCACATATGAAGATTAAAAGACTTGCAAATCTGATAGGGTACTACCTTAAAGATTCCCATCATTGCAAACACTTGTCTTCATATTCAAAGATCTCATAAAGTATCTATATACCAAATAAACAATTACAAGTTTAGAATTGTGTATATTTTTAACAAAGATATTTTGATCACACCAATAAAACTAACTCTTCAAATCAAGGATCTCACTCCCTCACTTTATCTAGTATCTTCCTGTTTCCTGTTTAAGATAAGATGATGCCAAACTTATAATACAGGACCACCTTATTATTATAAGAAATATTTAAAGAACTATTATGAGCAATATTTAAAGAAATATTATATATATAGTGTCTCCAGGTGCTTCCTCGTTTGACTTTGGTTTCTTTAACTATCATAGGACTATGTTTAGCATATTCCGCATTCCACAAATTTTTTTGTTTGATTTTATTTAATAAAACCGTTTTCTCTTCCGCACCATTTTTAATCCTGTAAATAGGAAGCAGTGGCTGTTGGTATGGAGGCTTCCATCACACCAGATGACTCTATAATTACAGCCTACAGAGCTCATGGATGGACCTATACAAGGGGTGTTTCTGTCAAAGGTGTCTTGTCTGAGCTAACAGGTAACTGATGAAACAAAGCAAACCCCCAACAATATGAGGTTGTGTGGCGTTCTAAACAAAATTAAGAGAAAAATTTTTATAAGAAGTTAATATGTTAGACAAGTGTTAATTCCTTGGAGACGCAAGTTTTGATCCACCGACACTTGTAACCCCTGGACGTGTGATTTTTCACCATTTTTTTAATTACCACACCTTTTTTAAAATTTATTCCTTAAATTCTTTGGCTTTCAGACTATAAAAATGATTTTGCCATCCCTTGATTCTATGATTTTTTACAGTAAACAAATTTTTCAATTTTATAAAATAAAAACAAACAAAACTTTTTTACTGTAACTTAGTAGACAAAAAATCAGGCAAATATTACAAATCAACCGTAAAACAATCTTATTGGAAAATCTAACAATTTACATTTAATTTTAAACAGGAATGAATAAATGAAATAAAAACCGAGATCTATATAACCGATGCTGATACATCATAAACAGTTGATGGGCTGTCAGGGTTCGTAAATCTAGACTTCGCCCTTTCACTGTATTGAGTGCAACATCGTCTAAAAAACCTGTTTGTACAACAAACCCTGTGCCTTGAATATCTTCTTCTTCTTCATCTTCACTATTTTTCTCAACCATGTGCAACCCAACAATCATCGTCTGGCACCTTATCTCGAACGATCAATCTCTGTGACAACACAATTCGGCTAGAATGTTTTCAACTTTCTGGTCTCGCATATGCCTTATAAAAATCAGGAAAAAGATGTATAAGTTGCTAAATAGAACGCATATAAATTTCAAAACAATCTCTGATAACATTGTAAATATTTGTTGCTGTTAGTTTTTGGGTTGTAGTTTTTAGTGTTTAGTATAAAATTGCATTTTTTGTTTCAGTGGTTGTCAGCTATGTTAATAAAATGAACCTAGCTTCTCATATATGTTAATGTCAAAAATATTTTTGTTGCTGTATTTGTCAAAGACTACCAGAATCTCCTGTCACATTTTTTTTGTTCTTGACCTGCCTTAAAAGTAAAAGAAAACATATTTTTTATGGTTTTTTTTACAGGACGTTCAACTGGTTGTGCTTCTGGAAAAGGAGGCTCAATGCACATGTACACCAAAAACTTTTATGGTGGTAATGGCATCGTAGGAGCACAGGTGGGTAACATGCTTTCTTTTCTTTTTATTATCTCCTTTAAGATAGATAGATCTGATAAAGCTTTTGTTTTTGTGAAAGTTTTACATCTTTTTTATGACTTTAGGAATATTTGTAAATAAAAAAAACTTGTATTTTACTTTAAACATCTAATTATTTTTATCTTCTAGAGATTTCTGGAAAAAATTTTTATTACGTTTTTTTTATATTGTTATCTTGGTATGTTTTGTGTTTTCTGTTCATTCTTGTCTATCTTTCTGAGTCTAACGTTTGGAAAACACACTTTAAAAAATGTCGGAAATTTGGCTACGCCACAGTATATATTTTTTTCTGGAGAGAAAAACCCCGTTCTTATTTGCCGTTCGGCCTTTATTGCTTGCACAAAATCTAGATCTACAGTGACGAAGGCCAGTTTTTTTTTTTTTTTTCAACTGGCAAACTCAACAAACAGTCAACCAGCGATTTCCAATGTCAATCCTTGTATATTTTGACCCGATTTTAAAAGTGAAAATCAATAAGCTTTTATTCTGGAACATGTGCCGTTTTGGGTGATTATGCCGCTTAAAGCAAAACAATTTGGTTCCTGATTATTAATGCGGCTACAGTTAATCATGCAACAATAATTCCAGCAGAAAAAGAAATTTACTCTTTGCGAGTACGGAAAAGAAAAGCAAAGTTGTCCTTGCAATTTTAAAGCAGGTAGCAATTTATATCGACATGTGATGTCTTTTCATTGTTTATTAAATTTACATAATATTGTTTTATCGGTATTGGAACTGTAGTTGACGTCATCCGGGTTACCTATATCAACCTTTAGTTTATCTAATCAATATCTATTATTCTTCAGAATAATACCGATCTGTCCATCTTTCGTCACACAGTCCTTGCCATCTTTTCCGACAAATTGATTCCTGCTAGGGTGTGTTTGATCTGAGTCAGGTTTTTTTAATATTTCAACGACGAAACCTCGACCAAACTATGCTGAGCTTATTGATAATCATGAGCTCTAGTCTGCTAACTTTTATATAAAAAAGCAATAATCTAGATCTTGATCTATCTAAGGCGAGATCTAACTGAGATGTTTTATGTGATATATGCATTGTATCGGATGATCAGCATGTTTTGCTTGTTAAACAATTTAACTCTAAATTCAGTTAAAACTTTACCGAAATTCTGATTCATGAAGATAGATCAGATGTAGGATGAAAATAAGCTTTGTTGAGACAGATTTTGAAACATAATTAAAGAGAAATACATGTAGAATCTAAAGATCTAAATGGAATGTGGTAAAAAAGAAAATCAGTTGTACAAAATTTGTTTGCCCGCAAATGTCTGTTAGTGTGAAAAAGTATATGTAATGCTTCAATTTTAATTAAATAAATGTAATCAGGCATCACCTCAGAGACCTTCTCAGAGCCTCTCCAGAGGGACGAAAATCTTGAAAATTTTTAGCTTCAGGAGAGCAGCCCCCGCTTCTCTCCCCTATGCACGAGTTCTGGAAATTTCGCCAGGGTCTAGTGGCATCCCTGATAATGTGTGTGATATGTTAAACATGAAATAAAAAGTTCTTTGTAGCAGAGAAGCTCTCTCATAGTTTTATGTCTCCTAGGGTTCCAAGGAGGATCGTATACAGTGGCACAATTTGTGTGTTTCCATACAGAGACAGGGAAAGTTTATTATAAGATTTATATCAACTGGTCCATTATACTGACACTTATCCAACTAGTAGGGGTTGAAATCCAGGGCACCTCCACATTGTGAGATCAATGCTCTCATACGAGTACATGTGCCAGCTTGCCTCCTTATTGATTTTTTGTTTTCATTGTGCTGTTTTTTATAGGTACCACTGGGTGCAGGTATTGCCCTTGCCCACCGTTACAAAGGTGAAGATTCTGTATGTATTGCTCTCTATGGAGATGGTGCAGCCAACCAGGGCCAGTTGTTTGAAGCCTTTAACATAGCAAAACTATGGGATTTGCCAGCCATTTTTGTTTGTGAAAACAATGGCTTTGGCATGGGCACATCAGCCGAGCGAGCTGCAGCCTCTACAGCTTACTACACGAGAGGAGACTATGTCCCAGGGATATGGGTATGTCAAACTAAGCTAAAACTATATTTTTATTCAAAGGTAAAACAATTTGTTTCTTAGTTCGATATGGCTGCTTACTTTTTTAAATTTGAAATTAGATACAGTAGCAAAGAAAAAGTATGTGTCATGCAAATTTGGTAGCTGTATGATTATTAATAGACAAAAAAATGATATAAACAAGTTAACAGGGATGCCAGAGTTCTGGAATATTGCGGAGATCCCTGATGGCACGGAGATAATTGAAAGTCTGCGCAAATCTCCAGTCCAGAATGTATATAATTAATAATAAACAAACAGGATGATGTGGGTTGCCAGTGTGGACAGGGGAAAAATAGAAAATTCATTTTTTTTTTTTGCATCCTATATGGACTTAGGCTTTTTGGATGGAAATATTTATCTCTATAAAATCTGGCAAAAATTTTTATTGTACCGAACACACAGAAAATCCTTTCTCTTGTATTTTTGAATTCAGTGTGTTGTGCTGCGCGGCTTAAGAAGAAACTCTGATATTCGCTTTGTTGTTCTAGATACTCTTGGAAAAGATAAGAACTTATGTTCATTTCTTTATCATTCCCGATCTCTGGTGTTGTGGTGCACAACTTACAAAAGAACTTGTTTTAGACTTATATCTAGTTTCTTAGATATTTCTAGATCTGGATTATAATTACATACCCATGTAAAAGAAAAGGACTTGTACCTCTTATGGTCCAGTTCTCTCTTTCTCCTTCGGGGTTAGAGATTTACACATACTCTGGTCTTGGAAAAGAAAAGAACTTTTTTCTTTTTTATTTATCAGCTCTATAGGTATAAGAAATGCTCATTTTTTTCCGAACAGAAATGGTTCTTAGTCTAGAGCAGTCAGATTTTTATACCTGCCCATAGAGTAACAAGTGCAGGGATTTGGGGATGGGGAAAGACAGGCCTGTTTTATTTCGACCAGATAGCTTACTGGCGTTACTGCACATCTACAGCAGTGAACACATTTTTTCATGGTCTAAGAAGTATAGAAACGATCAACGCTCTTGTTAAGGGATCAGAATTTAATTTGAGAAAATTAAATAAAATTGAATATAGGCAAAACAATTGAATATAGTGTACCCTTAGACATCTGTACCACTGTGAGAGAGGGAGGAGACAAAGAAAGAAAGAGAGGAGAGAGGAGAGAAAGAAGGAAAAATATAAAGAGATAGAGAGAGGGAAATATAGAGGGTGGGAGTGAGAGATAGAAAGAAGTGAGGAGATAAAGAAAGAATAGTGAGATAGAGAAGGGGTAGAGGGAAAAGAGAGATGGGATGGGGAGAGAGACTGAAAGAGAGAGGGGGGGTCGGAGTGAGAAATAAAAACAAAAAAGATAGAGAGAAGAAGAGAATGAAATAAGCAGGGTGGGGCTGCAGCCCCAAGTCTGGGGCCAGACAATGCCACTGCCTAAAAGAAATATCTCAGGTTATTTATATACTTTTGTTTCCTGTGCTTATAGTTATAGCAACCTTGTGTGGTCATGAATTATTTTCTTTTCTAAAATTGTGTACATCCTAGGATGAACTCGATGCTTTGATTTTCTTGCAGTTATTTTCCTATTGAGCATTATAAACCAACATCAATGTGATGATTGCCTCCTTTTCCTCGTATCGGCGTAGGTGGATGGCATGGATGTTCTTGCTGTGAAGGAAGCCACCAGATTTGCTAAGGACTATGTTTTAAAGAATGGGCCTATCCTCCTGGAGACTGCTACCTACCGTTACCATGGACACAGTATGAGTGACCCAGGAACTAGGTTGGTTTATAAAATTATTTTCCTACAGTGACACAGTGTGGACGTAAAGTGCTTTGTAATCTATTTATTAAACTTATTTATTTAACATCTCCTTTAATTTATGAGTGTTTGCTATGTTTTGAGGAAGCCAAGATCAATTGCAATTTTTGTTTATTAAACTAGAAATCATATAAATTAAACCAGCCTCTTTTTATTAATTTTGAGACATAATGATTTAGTGATAATGTGCTTATATTTTGAATGTTTTAATTTTTTGGAGGTGGTTGTATATATATGTTCCCATGACTTTCGACCATTCAAAGCAAATTTGATGCTATACTGTTGCCGCACTGATCAAATTCAGAGATCGCCTAAAGTTATTCTGATAAAATCATGTTCATATATTTTAGTCAGTTGATTGTTATAGGAGAGGTCATATTTTGTTTTAAAAGTTATCATTTTCTTTTTGACAAATTGGTTTGATTGTAAAAAAAAAAAAAAGACTCATAAGCTAATAAAAATCATAGTTTTATAAATTGAAAGATGGATTGTGTTTTTTCATTTCTCAATGAGTTTGTGAGGTTTTTTTTTTACGGCACTCAGCACAGTAACAGGTATATTGTACCCATGATATCCAAAGACGGTTGTTACTTTACACTAGCAGCAACGGTGACTCCTTTATCTCTCTGAGTGGTAAAAGCACAAAAATGGTGCATAAAAAGATTAGTTAAAAGTGAAGGGTATACATTCTCAATAGTGTAGATTTTCTTGCAATTGTCATTCCACCAGCTAAAAAGTGAGAGTTAAAGGCACAGCTGTACGATTTGTTGTTTGTTTGTTTTTGTGTTTTTTTTTTAAACCAAAAAACTTTCTGGGACAATTTGAAAAGCTTCTTAGGATGATTAAAAGGCCTAATATCACTCCTCAGGTGTTGGAATTCTCCAATTTAAATCTTCCTCTTTCTGTATTTTTGCAGCTATCGCTCTAGAGATGAGATCCAAGAAGTGCGCCAGACCAGGGACCCCATAGGAAAATTCTCTGAGCTTGCTACAGCTGCTGGTCTTCTCACCAAAGAGGAAATAAAGGTGACATTTTAATAATCTTCTCTTGTTTTTTAATACCTTCTCAACAAAAGGGTAACAATTCAATTTTGTTAGTCTTATGCCAATCCCGATGACGTCAGTAATTAAAAAAGAATAAAAACAAAAACCAAGGTTTCAATGAGAATTTACATTTCTCATTTTGCAATATACATTGGGTCAAATGTAGAATAATCAATACTTTGGTAGGTGTGTTTTCTAAATCTTCTCAGTATTTCATTTTTATTACCAATGCCATCCAAGACTTATTTCTCGATGTTAATTACATGTAGAACTGTTAAGCAAGTATGTGAATGAAGCACTGGTTTCCAAATTCCAATTTGCGTTCTTCAATCACCATCTTCAAGTGCGCTCTTAATTGTTCATGTCATCTTTATCAACACAGGAGGGATGGCAACCTTCGTATTATTTTGGTACACTTTTCATATTTTAAATACGCTGATACAATTTATTTTCTTTAAAAAAAATTCAACTCTCTAGACAACTGTCCATGTAGCGCAAAAGTTATTCTTGGTTCAAAGAACAGAAAGTGGAAAATAATAAAATAAGAAGTTATTAAAGCTCTGCACATGTGCAAATGAAAGAAAAGGAAAAAATATGTGTCTATTAATATACAACATATTTTAATTTTTTAATACTTCTCATAGCACTTTCAAAATTGGGTATTTATATCTTTGTTTACCATTTATTTGTCCAAACAACACCAATTTCTCCATCTTAGCACCTGGATACATTATGCTTTCTTTGAATGGCAACACAATTTTGGTGCTATTTCGTACACAGAGCTACAAAACGCACAATTCTGTGCATTTTAGTTGAGCAGCCGGCTGTCGGCTGTAGGTGTCATAAATCGCCTCCCAAGGCATGTGCTGTTTTACCCGAGTTGGACCCTGGCTGACGGGGGAATAATCAGCAAAGTTATGCATGTTTTAACTTATTATGTTGATTGTCATTGAACAGAACTATAATCAATTTTATAGTGCTACTTTTTGTCTTCATATTAGTGAAAATTGTAAGTTTCTTGGCCTATTCGCTGAGACTCTAGAATAGTATGTGTGTAGAGATATTTTCAAGTGCAACTTATAAAGTGTTATATTTTTTTTAAACTTTATTTCATAAATATGCTTCGTTATAGGTGTGGGAATTACATAACTAAAATGCAGTTAAATATGTCTTTTAATATCTGGAAAAAAATTTTGTTAATTCATCTCATTTCAAAGTTGCTATAGGCAAAGAAACATTACAATACTTAAATTGCCGACCAAATTATTTTCGTTCTTACATTTGATCTAACTCTTTCGTCTTTAAAGTAATGCATTTCGAATATTGTAGTCAGAGCAATTGCTTCCATGAAGGCCACCCACATCAACAAGAGATTTCTGTTATCGTTGTATGTCGTTAAATAGAATGCCTCGTGAAGCCTGAATGGCAAAGTAGGGAGATCAAAGTATTCCTGAATAGAGACTACATCTTTCTATGCAAACTGCTAGGCTTGCCGGGCCCATAAGGTACCCATCCTTGTATTTGGTGCTTGATGCCAAGGCGACGATTGCATGCAGCTTTATCTGGTCCCTTGGGCGATAGAACCGTTAAGGGAATGATCGAAGGTAACCGACCATTGCAGGAGAGTTGTGGTGACACCCAACAGGCTGCTAAATTTTTCAATTGTTTCTTCACCCCTGTTCTGCAGATACCATTGGATTTATGACTTCTCCCTATCTGCATATTCTCCTCTGTATCGTTTTGAAACACCCCCAAAAGCTTCTTGAATATGCGGCCCATGCCTTAGATCTCTGAGTAACCAGAAAACTAGACGTCCAACACACAAATTAGTTAAGAAATATGGCAGCAACTGGAGTCTTGAACACCCAAGACAGGATAAGACAGTTTAAAGGTTGCTTTGTGCTCAGTAAAAGCCCGGAGGACATATTCAGTTACACTAGTCAGAACAGATTCTTACAAACATGGAAGATGTTGATCCCATACGACTGTTCTTTTGTGGACAATCACTGCCACAAGTATTGTACAACCGGGCGTTTATTTTAACCTCATACGCACAATAATCAAACAGACACAAGCACGCACAAATAAACCATTCATTTCCGACACAGCCTATGAGATTGAACATGAATTCAACAGAATTGAAACAATTTCGGCAAGTTTATGTAGCCCTATAGTACTGCAAACCAATGGCTGATTATGTGAGTGCATCAAACCAGAGTGCCATTGATACATATAATTTATATGGCAATCTACAGTACATTCTCGAACACCTGCATTCCATTCTGAAACATTGTCACTCTGTGTTGGGCTTGCTTGGACAACCAGGCACTGAAAGTAGTCACCAAGCAATCCAAAAACTACAGTCGAGAGACTGCGGTATTCAGAATAAAGTTGAAAGACTAAATTTTATTTTAAAGTCTCATTTTCTTCAGATCGCCCCTCATCTCAACATGTGTATACCCATTCAAAGAAGAAAAAGAGCACCTGAGAATGTCAGTTTAGATACACCTGACTCATGAACTTTGTTAAAAGTCATTTTTAGGATAGCGCACTATGAATACTCACTTATCTAGAGCACTAATTATGAGGGCATTTAATTCAGTAAGAGACCTCAACAGGTAACGGAGAGGTGAAGTGATCCCCCATTACGATCAGACTTATACAGGCCCTACTTCAATATTTTTTTCAAATTTATATGTTACTGTATTATATATTTTTTTCTTATTACATTTTATATTATATTGATAAACTATAAATGAAAAAAAAATGTCTTTCTTTGTTACTTATTTTTTAGAAAATGGATGATGAAATAAAGAAAGAAGTGGCAGCAGCTGCTGAGGCGGCCAAAACAGATCCAGAGCTTCCACTGGAAGAACTTTACACATACATCTACAAAAACCCTCCTGCAAATACCAGAGTGCGAGGGTGTGATGATACTGTCTGGGCTCCAACAAAATGAACATGAGAAGGGGTATCAATGCAAATGTGTATGGAATATTTGTTGTTGTTAAGGCTTGGGATTCAAACAGAGAATAAACGTTTTTTGAAGTACATAAGTAATGTGTTTTAAAAATCAAAGTGTAAAAGGCACTAGGATTTTGCTAACAGTATTTCTGGTTTGCAATTCATTTTGATATTGTGTGAGGCAAACACTAAAACAGAACCATGTTTATGCAATTCTTTATTCAAGTGTGGAGCTAGAAATTTGATTAAATAATTTCTGAATCTTTTATCTTTCTAGTTTAAAATAATGAAAGCTAAACATACAGCTTGTTGAATCTGTGAATGTGATGTCGGCAGGCTGAGTTAACAATATGATACAGGCTATTGATATAGTGGGGATGAAAACAAGAGATTTTTGGGCAATCAATTTTGGTTAATTTGTTTTTTTTCTTTTGGTTTTCTTTTTTTCAAATTTAAAATCTAAAGCATTCTTTTCAGATACATTTCTGTGTGATTGTAAATACCAGCTTTGTTTGTGTCATTTATATGCAATACAAGAACCAATAAATCTGTTAAAGAATGTAAATTTTTGTTTAAAAACAAGTAAGCTGTAGTGTGGTATGTATTATACTATAGTTGTATGGGTTAGATAATCTAGTACGAAAGTATTGCACGATAGATAAGTTTATCCTGAAAGATAATTTAGTGACTTATTATAAATTTTATATGTATAAAAGGTAAAAGCATAACATCTTTACAAAATATACCTTTATAAATGAGATTAAAACAGACAATTCAAATGTCTAAGTCTCTTTTATGAAATTTCTATTGTTCAACCAAATGAGATTTGTAACCAAGTGTTTCGTTTTTTTCCTCAAACCTTATTTTTTCTGATGTAATGTTTGAATGAGTTGGAAAACATCACCGGTGTCTGTTATAATCTATTATGTAAAAGGTTATGTGCTTTTAATTTAAGTTTTTATGTGAGTGGTGAGAGATTTTTATTTCATAGATGAGCCAATGTATCTTGTTTGCTATGTATTTGATTATGGTACTAAGTTGTGTTAATGACATGTGATAATAATTATAAACTTTTGTTAATCTACAATGGCGTTTTCCTTTTCATTTAATTGCATGTATTTTTTGTCATTTGATAATGGCACGGTTGTTTAAGTAGATGTGCATGTATTTAGCATTACTTCTTGACATGAAAAATAATAAGCTAAGTGAATACTCAGCAAATCCATTATTAGAAGGTAAGTTAAGAAATTTATGCAGCGCAACTTATCATAATTTGTTTTTTTAGCTTGTGAACAATGTTGAAATAAAAAAAAAAAAATAAAAAAATCTGGTTGAGGATTGAACCTGAAGCCACCTTGACAAGTTTTCTGCTCTATATGAGCTACTTTACTCCCCATCACTGATTAGGCTACTAATAATTCATTTACACGTGTGAGAAGAAAATTTATACCAGGTTACACACACACACACACACATACATGTTTACATGCTTACAAATGATCACTGCTGTCGGAATGGCATATATCATTCATTGTAATTTTTAATTTCGTGCTATTGCCAAGTAATATGGACCTCGCATATTACAACATCGAACTGAACGAAACCTCAGCCATAACGAAGACAATCATATGGACGTTATTTTCCCCTAAATAAAGCCTATAAATGGACCTAGGGCCTAAGGAAGAGATATGCCGAAAAGCTTGGAGGTAACGAAGTGCTAGGCTCGAGTAGTGGTTCAGATTTCCACAGATTTCAGCAAATAGAGCTATGAAAAACTTGGGCATTGCGAAGTACACAAGCACAGGTCAAGTTTGCGTCAATTAATGTGGAGAGAGATCGTAAACCAGCATGCTCCTCATGAAATCATTAACAGCCTTCTATGTAAACAAAATGCGAATGTCTTATCACTCTATGTATGCATACTGGTCGATCAGCCCATTAAGGCGCCGTGCTGCCACTTTCGTCAGTAGATGAGCTTGTGCAAAGAGACAGTCTAGCCAGCGCAGTTGTCTAACGGAGGGAGACATGAGGTGTAGAGTCATAGTGTTTGGACTCTGTCGCCAATGCTGTCTGGCAACTGGTTTGTTTTAATGTTTACTTACAGAGGAAAATATCTGTCCTATGAAGTAATTTGAAGTTCACAGAGAAAAAAAACGGGCAGAAAACTCTGTCAAAAAAACATAAATGGTGCAAATGCTCATTCACTGATTTTATTTCTATAAATCACAATTAAATACTAGGTTATTAAAGAGTATGAACAAGTATAGAATTTGGTAAACCTTGTTACTGTCAAAGTTCCTTTAATCTGGTTTTGAGCTTAAAACTAAGCAGGGACCAAAGACACCAAGTCTTATTGCATCTGGCTTGGGCTTGACCCATCAGATTCTGAGTATCAGGTTGGGCTCTGGGCAGTCCAAGCTGTGATTTCCCTCTGACGCGCCACTTCTAAGTGAAGCATCAACAGGGTAAATGTGGAGTGTCTTCTTGCTTGTCTCTTTAACTGCATCAAAATGAGGACAATCGCTTATCATTCCCTAACATGGTTACATACTCTGTCTGCACTCCAAGCAATGATGTGAGCTGGAAGAAACAAAGAAATTATAAAATAAAAAATAATTATTTTCATCTCTCCTAAATGTATAAAGATTTGATTAAAGAAATAACAACCATGAGATAAAAATATGTTCTATTTTAGATCTCATAGTAGCTTATTTCCATTAAAATTTGATTGAATTAGTTTAAAATTTGAATGAATAATTTGATAAAAAAGAAAAAGAAAAGAAAACACAGGTATTGGAGGTTTGAATAAAGTAGTAAAACTAAAAGGGTAGATGCAAGAAAGAAAGGGAGGAAAACTAATAAATATATACATTTCGAACTATATGTATATTCTTCCATTTAGTGTACAAGTGATGAGAGAAAGGGCGAAGGTAGCTGATCTACTAGAGAATTTATGATATCCTTGCTGTGCCCAATGTGGCAGCACTTAATATTGTCAGGCAGGAGTATTAGGACCCATCTTCAAAATAGTCTAATTGTTGACTAGATGTATTAGCGAGCAAACATGAAAGTAACCATTTCAACACCAATGTCTGTGAAATATTTTATGAAAAAAAGGATACCTTGAACTACAGACATGGAAACAATAACTGAATAAGCAAGGTGTAATTAGATGAAATAAAATCACAGAGTTATGAAGAATGATAATTCATAGCAATTCAATAACAGTCACCAAGAGGATTCATTGAATTAGATGGATGAATGATTACAAAGAGAAAATACTCAAAGCTATCAGCAATTTAAACAAAAAAAAAAAAAAGTTTATAAATGAACTTGGGCTGTGGTGTGGGTATAAAAATTTGAGCAGCATCTGAAGAGAAATAATGACCAAAGTCACCATGATTACAATAAATCAGAATTTTATACATGAATTCTTGAACTTCATTTTAATTTCTTAGACAAAGTCAATGCTGACCTGCTTAAACTTGCTTTTAATCTTGGCCATGTTGTCTGTTAACAGTTCATTTGTCGGATCAATCTCAATAAACTGATCTGCCAGCTGCAGTATAGCTTCACAAACTTTCAGTACTCTGTAGAGCAAAAAAAAAAAAGGTATAATTTCTTCATTTCACAGTCTCTAACAAATATCATTCCCAGCAAACACACTATAATCAGAATCCCCCCCCCCCCCCAATTTTTTTTTATAAAATGCCTAACAGATACAATGTTATTTCACAACTTTTCTTTAAAAAATGGAAAAGACCACTTATATGAGAAACCTATTTCATTCAATATTTCCTATCGATAAGTTTATCTTGAGCAAGTTTGCGCCCAACTCTAAATGACATTGATATGTTTTGTTTTTTTAAGAATATGTGTACACTAGTTAATGTCAAAACACACACACAAAAAAAAGTATATTAAAACAAGTTACCTTGGTTTCAAATTATCTTGCACACAAAGGTGCAATATTTGAGCTGCATAGCCTGAGTAAAAACCAATCTGAAAATATAGAGACATATTTTCTGAATAATTCAGTGCAGGTTTTTTTTTTAATTTTTTTTTTCTTTCTGTGGGATGACTAACACATGACAAAAATTTTGTTGCAACACAATTTTTCAAATATAAATATGATGATCCACAATGAAGGTGGGTGGGTTTGGATGCTTGAAAGATCATTATATACAAGCAATATTACCCGTTCTTCAAACAGGACTCAATACTAGTCAGATTTCTGACAAATAAAACCTGAAAAACAAATATTATTTACGAATCCTGAAAAACAAAAACATTTACAAAACCTGAAAAACAAAATCATTATTTACAAAACCCCTGAAAACACAAGGATCATGTACAAATTCTGAAAACAGAAACAAATCAGATATCCGTGGATAAGATCTTAGACTAACGGTTAATCAAGAATATAGATCTACATTGTATCTCTAGGTCTAATAGAGTCTATATGAATCTAGAACTGTAAACTTCAGCACCTCACTCACATTTAACACTGAAGATTACACAGAAAATAGAAATTAAAAATTAATCCATGGTGAATCCCAAAAAGTTAATTCATAAATAATTATGTTTAACTTACTTCTTGTCCAATCTCTGCTCCTTTGGTAGTACCCAAACTGTGACCTTCTTCAAATGCTTTTTTCCTGCTTATTTCAAGTCCCTCAGAATATCCTTGACTCCATGATCTGAAAGGGGGAAAAATGTACATGTTTGTAAGAAGAGCATTGACCAAGACATAATAGGTACATTTGACTATGATGCAGACTCAGCTGTATTTATAACATTTGAATGACCGTCAGGCATCTTAGATCAACTGCTGAGATAAAAGCCGCTGGTAGTACATGGGCCGAGCTGAAGAGGACTAGCTAGAACCGAGTTCGATGGAGGGGATTTGCTGCAGCCCTATGTTCCTCAGGGAATCAAGAGGCTTAAACTAAACTAAACCTTCTATTGTTCTATGAAATTTATTAACATTGCATTTAGAGTCATCAGGACCCAAATACCCTGCCAAGGAATCTGAAGCTAGGATCTTATGATCCAGTCTACCACACGGCAACGAATTGTGTTCACTTTAGTTTGTGAGCCGGTAAATCTTGCACTCTTACTTGAGTTTACTCCCCACGGGCGGGCAAGCACCATCTCTGGTCAGAAAATTTACCTGCGCCACAGGAAAAAGCATGTGGATGGAATAATGCGATTTATGCCCTATTTAAACAGAAAGTTACACTAAAACATGCAGGATAATCTTTTTTTGAAGGATATATACTTAAAAAGACAATTAAATGTGCATCATTCTGTTCAAAGAAAGCAAAATAAAATAGAAATAAACACCAAAAAACCCCACTTATATAAAGGCATATATATGGCCAAAAATTTTAAGTTTAGAATTATTCATTACTTGACAAAATTTCAATTTCACGATGTTGATTCAATCTTCTAAAGCATTAAAAAAATAAGCGTACAAATATTGAGAAACTATGCATGGTAGAAGACATGGTCTCGCTGAAAAATTCTGTTTTGAGATTGTGTTGCACATCTAGGGATTACCAGATAAAGGTGTCATAAACATGATAAGTCACTCGCACTCACAGTATCTTCTCCTTCTGTACCTAATATAACTGGTCTGTGTAGAGGATTTTATTCATCGGTGGGAGATCTAGATACCAATGGATATTTACAATATAATTATGTTAGTGCAGTGAAGCACATGCTTCTCCTTTCTCTCCTTATTAATTATTCTTCTTCTTCTCCTTCTTCTCATTTTCCTTTTTTTTCGATTTTTCTTCTTTATCTTTAATATTTTAATTTTATTTGTATTTTGTCCACTCCATTTTTAATCCTCACTTTTTCTCTTGGTTTTAGTCTTATTTCATTTCTTCGATTTCTACCCGGTAGTTCTTTTTCTCCTTCTTTTTCTTTTCTTTTATTTGTATTTCGTTCACTGCTTTAATCTTCTATTTTTAAAAATTGGTTTTGGTCATCTTTCATTTCTTCGATTTCTTGTTCTTCTTCTTTAAACGGCTGTGGACTAACTGGGTGAATGGGTCTCATTGACAAAAATGACAGCAAGAACTGAGCAATCGACAGAACAAACATTTTATAGCTGGATACCGTCAACATGAAAATTCATATTTTAATAATATATATGTTAAATAACTTTAATTCATACGTTTTCCGACCAGACTATGATGTCAGTAGGTACTCAGGAGGTCAAATATGTATTAAAAAGGGCCTATGATTTATCAAATAAATACATACTGGTTGGCAGCTAGATGAATATATATATCTAGAAATCTAGATCCATATTTCTATCTATTGTTGTATTGCGAGATGACAAGAAGTATCACTAGTGGTAGTAGATAAGAGATCAATCTAGTAATATGCTCCATGAGCAGCGAAGGCAACGGAATCCTGTATCCCTATGTAGACGTAGATCCACTTAAGACAAAAAGGACAAGAATGACTAGACACTGACTACAGCCTCTGAAGTTAAGACTCACAACCCAACTCAAGGCACTCCTTGAGTTTCGTGGTCCCTAGCCTGTGGGTGATCAAATGAGTAGGAGGGAGGAATTCAATTATTAAAATTGAATAAAATATCTGCCAGCTGAACTCCCTGTCTTTTTGTAATTTTGTTAGCTATTAAAATTGAATAAGATACCTTATAGTTATAGCTGAACTCTTTTTCTGGGTTTTTTTTGTGTTTTTTTATTGTATTGGCATGATTTGTTTGATTCAAAAAGACAGGTTCAAGCGATTTGATTGTATCATTGTATTCAATTGTTTATTTGAACACGGTTAGAAAACTACAACGCGGGCGGGGAAGGGGGGAGGGACAAACATAAACAAGCACATAAAATTGAAATGTTAAGCAATCGAAACTCTATCTCTGTCTCTCACACTCGCTTGCTCTGTCTGTCTGTCTCTCTCTCTTTTCACAGGTTGACTTTCTCTGATGTAATCGAATCCTACCCACTCATCCCTCGAATTCCGCCCACCCACCCATTTGATTGCCCACAGGCTAGGGACCACAAAACTCAAGGAGTGCCCAACTCACAAACACAATCATACTCCCCTTTGCCAAGGCAGGCAACCCTAAACCAACTCACTAAAGACTCACACTATACCATGATTGGTGATATTGTAAACACTTGTAAGTATCAATAAACTGTAAAGTACTGCTTGTGACAGGTGAGTGTCCATTTTTATATATATTAAAAAACATACACAAAAATAAACGTTTACTTTTCTTCAATTTGTTTATAGATTAGGCCTCTCTAGATCTCATAAAAATTCACGAGCAAATATAGAATAGCAAGCAAAGTTGGTGCCACATACTCCTCCTCTGTCATTATCACTGAGTGAAAGATGTCATCCTTTTGGTGTGGAATTGGCTTGGTCATGATAAGAGTCAAGAGCTGTACCAGTGCGTAGTGTATTAACTGCTATGTATGGTCCTATGGAATAGACTCTAGATTCTATATCTACTATCTAGATCTATCTAAATCTATATCTAAAGATGTACAATCTAGATTTATATTCTATAGCAATATTTTGTCTGCTTTAAATCCAGATCTAGATCTACTTATAAAATAATATCCTCTACAAGGCTCAAAAAGTTTTTTAAACGCTGTGCCAGTGTAGGTCTACATGTTACTACAATCATGTAATGTAGATCAGATCTGAGAAGTGAAAACGAAAGTTATCTAAACTGGCTGCTCGTACGTGACCGTACGCGAAGAAACTATTCTACGAGTACGGCACTCCACTCTCGAATAGCGGGAGGTCACGTTATCTTCCATTCACTAAAACATTAATTTTGCTACGAGTACGGGTCCGTGTCTATTTATAGACTACATGATCTCTCTCTCCCCCCCCCCCCCCCCCTCTCCGGACCTTTCCCCCTTTTAAAATACTGGGAGGGGATTTATACAGTCGTCTATTCGTTATTACGAATTATGGATTGTGTATACAATCGCATAATATTTTAATCTTAACCAAAAAAAAAAAAAAAAAAAAATTTGGTTAACGGCGGTGCTGAATTGCTGACTATTGAATTCTTTTTATCAGCAAATACGATGTGTGATATCCATGAGGCAGAATTGCATAGCACCAGGTTAACTTGGAGATTTTTGTTGTTGTTCGACGTCAGCACTGTAAACTAGACTATATTGTGGATGAGTCCCAAGACTCACGTCTTACAATTTAGGTTACGTGCTGCCATGACACACGAAACATTTCTGGGAGACTTGGACAGCTGTCTCAGCTGGTCACATCAAACTGATATCAGCCAATCCAATAGAGTTGAGTTGAGTTGATTTTAACATCCAACATCAGCACTATATAGGCTATATTGTGGACAGGCCCCAAGACAGACGTCTGACAATTTTATGTGCTGCCACACACGAAACAGAGCGGGGATACCATGACTCCTGTCTCAGCCGGTCACATTATACTGACACCGACCCAACCAGTAGGGAACGCAACCGCCAGGATTCGAACTCGGAACCTTTTGCGTCGGAAGCCGATGTTCTACCCCTAGAAGCAAGCGCTTCGGTGGGTACACGTATACCCACGGAAGCATTACCTTTTTAGAAAAGATCCTTTTACTTTCAGTTTTAATGGTCAGCAATATCAGCACCTTATTTAGCCTATGTTTTCGAATTCTTTCAAACCACTGTTCATTTTCGACATGTAGGCCAAGGCTGTCGATGGCTCGATGTTCATTCAATACAGCATTCGACATAAACTAAATTGGCACCTTGCTCATCAGCTGATCTAGACAGGTACCATTAACCATTGTTATAATAAAAAGTTCGATATTATATTTAATACAGTCTAATTCTGTTATCTTTATCAGGGCCTACTTTGAAGGATAATAAAGGCACACAGCTTAACCTCCCTCTATTACCAGGGTCCATCTAGTAATCTCTCTTTTTAATATTAATGCTTTTTAATTTTCATATATTTATAATGCATTCTGTTTTCAAAGTTTCATACTGTCTACTTGTATTAAAAAATTGATTTTACTTGTTTTTTTTTGTTTTTTTTTTTTTTAATAAGAAAACTCCAACTCCATGATTAAATTTCTATATTGCATTAATGTCTTTAGTTGCACTTGAGAGAACTAATGTTAAAATCGTCTATGGTTTGATTGACATCCTCCATATGCTCCAGTTCCTTTTCGATGCTTTAAGTGGTAAATCTTCTTTGATAATCTAAAAGAGATCTAATAAGTGACTGAAAAAAAAAGACATCAATCGTAAGTAATTCAAACATAATTTTATTACACACAATTTGACCCAAAGCATCGAAAAGGAACTGGAGCATATGGAGGATGTCAATCAAACCATAGACGATTTTAACATTAGTTCTCTCAAGTGCAACTAAAGACATTAATGCAATATAGAAATTTAATCATGGAGTTGGAGTTTTCTTATTAAAAAAACAAAAAAACAAGTAAAATCAATTTTTTAATACAAGTAGACAGTATGAAACTTTGAAAACAGAATGCATTATAAATATATGAAAATTAAAAAGCATTAATATTAAAAAGAGAGATTACTAGATGGACCCTGGTAATAGAGGGAGGTTAAGCTGTGTGCCTTTATTATCCTTCAAAGTAGGCCCTGATAAAGATAACAGAATTAGACTGTATTAAATATAATATCGAACTTTTTATTATAACAATGGTTAATGGTACCTGTCTAGATCAGCTGATGAGCAAGGTGCCAATTTAGTTTATGTCGAATGCTGTATTGAATGAACATCGAGCCATCGACAGCCTTGGCCTACATGTCGAAATGCACTGTAAACTAGACTATATTGTGGATGAGTCCCAAGACTCACGTCTTACAATTTAGGTTACGTGCTGCCATGACACACGAAACATTTCTGGGAGACTTGGACAGCTGTCTCAGCTGGTCACATCAAACTGATATCAGCCAATCCAATAGAGTTGAGTTGAGTTGATTTTAACATCCAACATCAGCACTATATAGGCTATATTGTGGACGGGCCCCAGAAAAGATGGACGTCTGACAAATTTATGTGCTGCCACACACGAGACAGAGCGAGGATACCATGACTCCTGTCTCAGCCGGTCACATTATACTGAAACCGACCCAACCAGTAGGGAACGCAACCGCCACGATTCGAACTCGGAACCTTTTGCACCGGAAGCCGATGTTCTACCCCTAGAAGCAAGCGCTTCGGTGGGTACACGTATACCCACGGAAGCATTACCTTTTTAGAAAAGATCCTTTTACTTTCAGTTTTAATGGTCAGCAATATCAGCACCTTATTTAGCCTATGTTTTCGAATTCTTTCAAACCACTGTTCATTTTCGACATGTAGGCCAAGGCTGTCGATGGCTCGATGTTCATTCAATACAGCATTCGACATAAACTAAATTGGCACCTTGCTCATCAGCTGATCTAGACAGGTACCATTAACCATTGTTATAATAAAAAGTTCGATATTATATTTAATACAGTCTAATTCTGTTATCTTTATCAGGGCCTACTTTGAAGGATAATAAAGGCACACAGCTTAACCTCCCTCTATTACCAGGGTCCATCTAGTAATCTCTCTTTTTAATATTAATGCTTTTTAATTTTCATATATTTATAATGCATTCTGTTTTCAAAGTTTCATACTGTCTACTTGTATTAAAAAAACTGATTTTACTTACAAGTTTGTTTTTTTTTTTAATAAGAAAACTCCAACTCCATGATTAAATTTCTATATTGCATTAATGTCTTTAGTTGCACTTGAGAGAACTAATGTTAAAATCGTCTATGGTTTGATTGACATCCTCCATATGCTCCAGTTCCTTTTCGATGCTTTGGGTCAAATTGTGTGTAATAAAATTATGTTTGAATTACTTACGATTGATGTCTTTTTTTTCAGTCACTTATTAGATCTCTTTTAGATTATCAAAGAAGATTTACCACTTAATTATGTTGAGTTTTTTTATTTGTTTGTATTTTGCTAGAAGTAAATATGTTTAGATTGTATAATTATATAATTTTATATATAACCACTAACCATTATCTCTGACTCATTGTAAAACAAATTATTTTTCATTTTTTTTTCTTCCAGATATTATAATAGTATTTAAAAAAATTGTGGTGAGAACTTCTTTTTTTTCCTAACTCAAAGCAAACCGACCCTGCCTTTTGGTGATGTGGATAAATTAATCGTTAGAAAAGGTATGCTACGTTTAAATAATTCTATGTTTATTCTTCATTTGTTAATACATGTATTTCTTTGAGTTCTGCGAAACCGGTAATGACAGCTTTGTCAAATTAAAGAAATTAAGGTCACAATCTAAACTTTAAACATCTGGGTGTATTTGACATGACTTAATATGCAACACTAGAGGGTCATATTTCATAGTTACCATTTGTTAAATGAAAATTACCATTTTATAAATGAAAGATAACAGAATTAGATCAATATCCAACTCCCGGCAAGGCTTTTGCCTGACAGACGAAGAAAAGGCAGAACAGCAAGAGCTGTATGATGGACACCAGAAACAAATTGAAAGTTAGAGCAAAACTCTTTAAGGATATGGAAGAAAGCCAACAGGGCAAAACAAAACTCTCACTTTGTTTTGATCTTCAAGAAGTGTAAATGCACCAGTACTCTACTACAAGAGAAAGCTAAATAGCTACAATCTTTCCATAATTGATCTTGGCTCAGGTCAAGCAACCTGTAATGTTCGGCATAAAGGGGTCGCTGCAAGAGGGTCAAACGAGATTGGGTCTTGTGTTTCCAATTATCTGCTTGGTGCAAGTGAGTAAGGTGTGACCTATGTTAAACTCTACTCTGATTCATGTGGTGAGCAGAACAGGAATAGGTATTTTTTGGCTATGCTTTGGTATACATTGAACAAGTTTAACTTCAAGAAAATTGAACACAATTTTCGTTATTAAGGGCCATGGCAAGAATGAGAATTACAGTGTGCATGCAACAATAGAAAAAGTGAGAAGGCATTTGAATTTTTATACAACCTCTCATTGGGCAGGAGTCATAGCTATACTGTTAAGGAACCTGATCTTTGACTTTAAAAAAAAATTGCCTGAAATTTGAAAAAAATTTGACTTGGATGAAAACAGACAAAAGGTGAAGTGGCTTAATATAAAATTAATGACGCTGACAAGTGAAAATCCCATTCCTGTACATACATGTACAATATGATTTTGATGGTCAATATTATCACCTTTTCAAAAAGAATTAGGAAAATACAGACAAAACTTAACTTTAACGACATTCAGGTGATTGTTTTGAGCAACATAAAAGGTCCATGCATAGACATATAAGTATAATGATCTCCAATCCCTCTGCAAAAGTCAATTTATTCCAAAAACTCATGACCAGTTTTTTAACTTGTTAAAAATAAAATCCAACCTTTCAAGTTTATGATGTAATCAAAGGATTCATACCATTATCCTTTTTTCCCAACAAAGTTTCATATTTTGAGACTCAAGTGGTAGGTTGCTGTTTTTTAACCAAACACTGCGGTTCAATATTACTCTCTTATCTGTGAAGTATGTATATAAATGTTTAAAATGACAATGTGAAAAAGATCCATGCATCTTCTTTTCTCTATAGTGTAAGTAATAATTACTCAGTGTCCACTACGTCCATAGGCTGTATTATTGTAGCTTTTGTCTATTTGTGTCGATTTTGTCGGTTGTGTGACCGCATAAGTTGAAATCTCTACGTATGATAACTTTATTTTTATGCTTTTATAATTTTCAATAAAACATGTAATCTGTTTTCAATGAAAATATTTAATACAAATTATTTTATATTTAAAACCAATTATTAAAGATTTACTGCAGTTATGTTTAGACAGACCTTTCTAAAAATGTTTTCAATGGCATCTCAAGTTAAATTGGATAACTTATTGGTTGTTTTTTTTTCTTTTTTCTTTGATTTCATCTATATTACTTGCTGTGACTTTGGTGGGGAACCTAATAGACGTTCAACACAAAAACAACAACAACAAACTCTAAAGAAGCAAGATCTTTCATGCAGAAGCTTTCAGATTATGAGTGTCGCTCTGATTGATATGCTTCGTTCATATTTTATTGTTTGGATTGATGTCAGAACTATGTGATTGGTCAGATTCTGGGTACCCTGCTTTTGTCGACTAGGATCTTTCTTTCATGTGAGAAGACAGGAAACCCAGAGAGAAAGAGAGAGAGCTTGGCTTTCTTGGTCCAAAGATTACTTTTCCCCCATAAATACATTCTACCCTACATTTTTAAATGATTTTTAAATCCTCTATGTAAATCTATCTTTTAACATAAGGATCTTGCAAATTATAGGACTATTTTATATCCAAATTCTCTTTAGGTCTAGTTCTAAATGTGAGTTGTTAAAGAGTTGTGTGACTAAGCAATTCCAGCACGTAAATTGTTTCCCAGTTCAAACATGTTTTATCTACTGTTCAAGTTCTACACATTCTGTTTTTTTTTAACCCTTTTTTTTTTTTTTTCAAAAAATTCCCCCCCCCTTCCCTTCCTTGTCTTTTTTGAGGATCTACTTTGGTTTTCTTTGTTTTTGTCAGATGACGATTCACGAACCTTCGTGTAGTTTAACTGAATTAGGCAGAGAATATAAATATTTTACTTATATTGTTGTTATACAATGCTCAGGACCTCAATGAGTCTACTGTTTGGATTAGTGTCTGTTTAACGTGATCAGAAAGAGAAATTCTAGTACATCCCTGCTAAAAATGGAACATAAGAAACTAATTTAAACCAAATCTTTCTAAATTTAGTTTCCTCAACCGCTTGGTTATACATTTATTATCATTTTCTACAGTTCATTTGCATCCTTACAAGTTCAATCGTTATGGAAGACAAGAAATTGGATAAGGAGAAACATGGAACCCTTCATTTATTAACAAATGTACATGAGGGTCTGCCACTGCGTCCAAAAAGTACTTTTTGTCAAGGATTGTATTCCTACTACCATTATTTCTGCGATGGAGTTGCCGATATGGTAAATAGTGTAAACCTGAATTAGTGCAATAAAATTAAATTAATATAATGTCTGATGTTATACTAAAAAAAATTCACTATATGTGTGTAAAAAATGAATGAAATCAGTCATACAAGGTGTTAAATTTTACATCCCTCAAAATTCCCTCTCTGTATTAAAAAAAGTTTAATTTAACCCTTTTTCCCAATATACTACATAGTCTAAATCAACTTTCTCTCATGTTTGAAAAATTCAATATGCTACACAAAGCCCGAGAGGGAGGCCAGAATTTAACGTTAAATTGTTACATGTAGGCTACATTGTGGGCCTAATTTAATTGATTCAAATCCTGGAACGCCCATCATTGGTCGCCATGAAATTGAAAAGCAAAGGATGTTGAGAGGGAAACTGAGAGGGCACAAAGCTTTAACTTGGATGGATATTAGTAAAGGTGCGACAGTTACATAGTATTTGCTGTTATATCGGTCACAGACAAGTCTGATAAAGGTTTACGGGGAACCAACGCTGCTCTTATTAAAAATAACAGTGGTATCTAATGATCAAAGAGAAACAAAGAAGACTTTGAAGCTCTCTATGCAGAGATTAAGAGATTGGGCTACTTGTATTTTTCACTAATTTTTTTACCCAAGGCTGCTTGATCTAAACTCGTTAAATTATAAAAGTATTAACACCATTTCTAAAAGGATTGTTACTTATTGTGTTATTGATCTTTGTGTGTCGTCTCTCAAGAACTTTACTCTAGCCATTAAATGTTAGAATGAATATATATTTACTATAATCCTTTCTATATTATGATTTTTTTCAGGGTTGGGGCTGTGGCTACAGAACTTTACAGACTCTTTGCTCCTGGGTGCATCATCAGCTCCAAACTGCATCTCTTGAGAGAAATAGCAAAGTGCTATCGGTGCCTGGAATAAGAGATATCCAGTCTGCTTTGGTGGAGATGGGTGATAAACCTCAGACCTTTGCACAGTCCAGGCAATGGATTGGCAGTTTTGAAGTTTGCCTCTGCCTTGATTTTTTCTATGATGTGTGTGCTTTTGGTTTAATGTTTTAATAGTATATTATGATTTACATTTTTTAAAAGACTTTTAATTTTTTATTTCAAGAGATTTTAGTTGATGTATTGTAAAAAAAAACAACAACACTTTAATTTTTCAAAAATAGATATAGGTGTATTTCTTGAATTTGATAAAATCCTGGTACTTGACAAGCCTTAAGTTTTTTGCAACCCTAACAAATCAACATCTGTGATCAAGTTAAAACAATTCCATGAGCTTCTTTAAAAAAAAATGTTCATGTAATTGTAAAAATCCCTTAATGTCTGTATCCTTGAAATGTTTACTTAACCCTTACCCTAACTCGATGTTTAAAAGACCAATCACGCATACTTCTTAAAATGATATTGAAAAAAGCTTTACCCAATTCCTTGGTGACTAGTCATCCATACTTCTAATAGTAAAAAAAATTGTACCCAATTCCAGGTTGATCGGCCACCAACACAATTTGTCGAGGATTAGGAAATAATTACCAGATTTCTCTTGTATGTTTCAAGACAAACAGACAAAATAGAGAAAGGCATTTTTTATTTAAAATATGTTTTGATTTTATCAAAAGCTGAAGAAAACTGAACTGTAACGACTTCCGACTAAAACAGAAGGCATACCCTGTGTAGAGTTACAGAATTCAACGATTAAAAATGCTACAAAACTTGCAAAATTAAAAAAAACAGAAGTATGTTTCCTCAGTGCCCACCAGATGACTTTCCTAGGGACTCGATCGAATGCTTTCTCCAGGTCCACAAAAGCCATGTAAAGTCTTTTGTTGGCTGCTAGGTATTTCTCCTGCAGTTGTCTGACAACGAAGATTGCATCTGTTGTGCCCCTGCCTGGGACGAAGCCAAACTGGGACTCGTCGATCGACACCACCTGTCTAATGAGGCTGCCCACAATCCTCTCTAAGACTTTCATGGATTATGGACTTTTAAGTAAGTTAACTAAAGGTTTACTAACAAGTTATGCAAAACCATTGTGCTGATTTTCAAATTATCCAGTGTAATAATTGCTGGTGACATTGCTAGCATTGATGCATTCAGAGATGTATTCAAAGTGCCTGTACTCACCACAAATTAATTCTCTACATTTGCTGCAAGTGATTGTCACTTTTTGTCATTTTGCCAAGGGCAGTTTCTGCATCTTTGTTGCTGCTTTCTTGTTTTTTGTGTTGTAGATGTAGCAGATCTTTTGTCATCTTATTGCTTTTTTACTTGCTGCCGTCTGAGGCATGTATGTTTGTTAAAGATCTTTCCTGGTTTGTTTTGATTTGTCCTGGTCCAAGTTAGCAGTGGAAATAGAGATTGTCCTTCAAATAATGTTACAGTGTTGGGCAGGACCAGATGCAACAGCCCTTGTAAAATGAAATCTTGAATCTTTATTCACTCAGGGGATGATTTCAGAGCTTATTTTTGAAGATAATATGGGCAGCCAAACATGACACATCCACAATGTTAAAAAAAAGTAAGCCATGGGCCATCTTTGTGATTTACTCTTATATGAATATTTGTGAACCCTCTGATCCATTCCATCCACTTCTCCTTTGGTCAAGTTGTCCAACAGAACATTATAAAACTTTTGCTTCGCTTTGTCCGAGTGGCTAGTGCTCAACAATGTGACAACTTTGTTTTCCTTTGATTTATAGAAAACCATGGTTGTTTTCTGCTGAAATGCAAATTGTGATGTGTACTGCTTGTATTTTGAAAATGAGTGATGCCTCAGGTGCTCTGATATCTTTCCTGACAGTGCCAACACAAGTGAGACCTTCTTTTAACACATGCTGAGTGAGTTTGAATGTGGTAAAGAAGTTATCAAAGGTCACACGTTTCTGCCACTCCTATAGTATGGTTCAATCAGCTTTCTGACACAGTTGAGTTCTCTCCGTAGTCCTTTTCTGGTAGGCGATTAACCTTGTCCAAGTATGGCAGGCCTCTGATTCAGTGTCAGATTGACATAACCAGTAAATCTTGTGACCATATTTGTCTGGTTTACTGGGAATGTACATCCAAAACTTGCATCTCCCTCGGAACGGTACAAGCTGATTGTCAGTTGTCAGGAAAGATCCAGAATCTAACCTCAAGAATGAGGTCCGGTGGATCTTTCTCTTTGCGGGTGGATCGCATTGTCGTCAAAACGCAAACAAAGTAACAGTGTCACCAGTCTACATGTATTGTACCCAAAGAGTGATCAATTAATCAGGGAATAGAACTGTAACAAAACTACACAGAGATGGAAGATCACTGTAATAATACGATTCAAGTAGGCTGCCACATGATTATATATGTAAAGTGTCTTGGTAACTAGTCACCCAGGCATAGGCAGAAGGTATTTTTTAAGTTTGAATGACTGATCACCCACAAGTCGGGAATATGGCTATGAAACTTTACACAAGGACACAAAAAACGTTTTGAAAGATATCACTAAAATCTTGTAATAAGTTATGTATTATAACTCTCTTAGTGGAAAAGTCATTTGATGTTACATGTATAGTGTTGATACAATCACCCAGAAGTTGGGGTTATGGTTCAACCAAAGATCAACTTAATTTCTTTGGTGCGCTTATCTAATATATTATTCAAACTTTAAGATTGTACCCAAGAGGATTCCAGACTTCAAAAATCTTCCCCCCCCTCCCTCCCCCCTCTCTCTCTCCCTCTCTCCTCTCTCTCTCTCTCTCTCTCTCTCTCTCTCTCTCTCTCTCTCTCTCTCACTCTTTCTTTCTGTGAGAGTGTGTGTGTGTGCGTGTCATGGTGTTTGGGTTGGGAGTAACCCTTCTTTATAAATGTGAATGATTTCCTTGTTCCAAAAGAAGAGCAATCTACTAGTTCCAAGTATTTCCTAAGCAACACCTCTAAGAAAATCTTTATAATCCCACGTTTTGAAAGTTTTGTTCATTAACCCTTATTATGTATATATATACTTTTCTTTATCATGATGACACAAAAATATATTCATTCTAACATACAAAGTTACATTCCTTTACTTCAGTAATTTGGGGCCATCGTTAGTAGCTCTATGTAAAACATGTATTTTTCGGCCCCACAGGTGCCTTGTAAAATCATCCATGTGACCAAAGGGTGTGAGCTGGAGCAACACTTGCCAGAACTCTCTGCTCATTTCCAATCCTGGGGATGCCCAGTCATGATGGGTAAGTCGGACATAGATTCCATAAATGAACTACATTGCACGTACAAAGTCAGTTGTTGTTAGTTCTCTAAAATAGAGGTGTGAAGTAGCTCAGTCGGTATAACCTGTTACTTCTAATTAGGAAGATCTGGGCATGAATCCTGATCAGCTGCTCTTCACCCTACTGGTTAGGTCAGTAAATATGACATGATCTACTTAAGCCTCTTGATTCCCTGTGGAACATAGGTCCGCCATAACTCCCCTCCACCAGATTTGATTCTGGCTGGTCCTCCTCAGCCTGATCCAAGTGGTACTGGCGACATTTATCTCTGCCTCAGTGCTGGGGGATGCGGTGGCCCTGGGGTAGAACATCGGCTTCCAACGCAAAAGGTCCGGATTCGAGTCCTGGCAATTTGGCTCCCTACTGGTTGGGTCGGTGTCAGTTTAATGTGACCGGCTTCCCCGCCCTGTCTCGTGTGTGGCAGCACATAAATTTGTCAGACGTCAGTCTTGGGGCTCGTTCACAATATATTCTATATAGTGCTGTTGTTGGACGTTAAACCAACTCAACTCAACAACTCAACTGTCTCAGTGCTACGGGTGGCCAACTTTGTGTTTGCCTTGGAGGTTCCACTCCAGGGCTTACCTTGTGATGTTTTATACATGTACAGGCTTTCAAAGTGTGTGGCCTACCCAGCCCTCTGTCTCAATGGGGGTTTGCTTTGTTCTGTCCTACAGGTCTTTGTTTGAGACATTTTTGGGCCACCTAATGTTGAGGATGTTTTCGAGGTAAATGTTTGCATTTTTGGTCTGGTTCACACGCCAAAATTTCTAAGCTATCAGTAAGACTGCCTTCATGTTGGTAACTACTGAGATAGAAGCCCTGATATCCCAACTTTCCTAGGTGGATATAAAAGTGGAATTTACCTGTGAAAATAGAATTTCTTATTATAATCAGTATATTGTTAGTTTCAGCTTGTTCAACCTTGAGTTTTCAGTTTGTTCAACCTTTTCATAATGGTCATAAATTTGCCTCTTCTCACCATAATTAGTTTTCTGCTGTCAACCATACCGAAGCAAATAAACTGCTCCACAACCCTTTTTTCTTTCTTTCTTCACTCTTCACTTTGTCTACTTCCAACTTGCAATATACCTGCAATAAGAAAAATAACAAGTTTTCTGTTGTCATCCTACTTATATCGATGGCTTCATTATCATTTCTGTCCTCTCCTTAGCAGCACCATGTTTTTTTTCTGCCATCATCTGACCGAACTCTTAACAGCCAGGACTGTCTCAGTCTTGTCTCGTCTGAACAATCTCTCACCAACAGTTTTCTATTGTAAATTTTATTTTTTCTCCACCTCTTGAATTATCTGCAACAATAATGTTTAAATTATACATTCAGATCATGTCTCTTGCATGAATTTAAGCAGGTTTGGTTTAAAGACATGCTTTTCATTCACATAGAAAGATGATTATCAAATTTATACACTAACATTGCCATAACAGTTACATTTGGTGTCTTTTGTGCTAGCTCTGTACAAAGGTATGTTCTCTGTTGCTGTCCTGTCTTCTTAGATCTAATCTCAGTTCAAGAGACCTTTAACCGAATTTTCAATTTTGCGTGCATTAAATGCCAATAGTGCTGGACATTTTCCTAAAATTCCTGGGATTTTTTTTTCCTGACAAGGTCGGGAAACCCTGGAGAAAACCTAAGATAAATAAATGTGAAGCCTAGTGGGTGATTGTATTTTTCCCCTTGAAACCTTATAGAAAATGACTTTCTTCATCAGGTGGTGAAACTGACAATTCGTCCAAAGGAGTTATGGGAGTGTGTGAGGACCCTCCTGCGTTGTTGGTAGTGGTAAGCTTTGTTCTAATATTATGTATTATGTTTTAATGGTTTTAATGAATTTTGAAAAATACCACAAATAGTGCACATTTGTGGTAAAGATGTGAGAAGTTTAACAAGTGGGAGCTTGACATTTTTTTTTTCGTCAGGAAAACTGCATTTATATTCCCTTCAGTCAATACAAAATAGAAAACAGAAAATGAGAAATGAGTTAAAATTCTGAGAAATTTTTTTGTTCTTAATTCTTTTCTAAAGTAAAACTGAGATAGTATGGTTCTGCTCCACGTATTTTTCATAGATGTGATTATGTATTCTAAAATAATATTTTTGAACATGGTTAATCTTTTTCTTCACTTTGTTAAAATTTCTATTTTTTGTCTTTTCTTTTACTTTTGTTTTGATGTAAATTTCAAGCTATGATACATGTACCATAATAATGGTTGCTAGATGAGCAACAAAAGCCACTCATATGAAAATGTATAAAAAACATTAAATGCCTAATGCAAGAGTAAGAATTTTAAATTTGATGAAAATACTTCCCAATTTGCTAAAAACAAATCATTTTTTAACGTGTTGATTGTTTAATGTTTATAGGACCCTCACTATGTTAAAGATGAAAAGACACCAGCAACTTGTGCAAGCCTGCAAGAAGCGGGTTGGGTCAGGTGGATAGAGATTTGTGAGCTGCACGCCGACTCCTTCTACAATTTGTGTCTTCCAAGGCTTGCAGCTAGTTGACCAAAGTTGATTTGTCTCTTGCAAGGATATAGTCCTATAGATCCACTGTAAGTGTAATTCCACACTGTACATTTTTTAATATTTATATATCATCCATCATCATCCATCATCGGTATTTTGATTAACGTGCAGGTACTGGGGCAACATCCACATCAGTGGACCCCCTTCCAGGTAGCTGGCTTGCTGCACGCATGGCTGATCTCACACCAGATCTCCAGGTGTTTCTGTCATGAGGGTCAGTTGTTGAGAGTTTCCAGTCTTTCCGATCCCTCTCTGTCACCTGCTTCCATGTCATTCTGGGTCTCCCTTTTCCACGACTTCCTGTTACTTGCATGTCCAATGCTGTCTTGATAGCTCCGCTTGACCGTTCCACGTGGCCATACCACCGGAGTCTTCTCTCCGTCAGAATGGGGTTCAGGTCCTCAAGGCCAAGAAGCGTCAATAGCTCATTTGACCTGGTGGTGGCCACATCTTCTGGCTTCACATTGCAGATCTGTCTTATCATTGCCCTGTCGTTTCTCTGCAGGCGTTGAAGGTTTGGCTTGGTCAAGGGCCATGTCTCGCTAGCATGGAGCATTGCACTCCGCACACAAGTGCTGTACACATGACCCCGCGTCTTGTATGAGAGGTGGAGAGACAAAAGAATTGGTAGTAGTTCTTTAAACTTCTTCCAAGCTGTCTTCACACGTGTTGTGGTTGCAAGGTCACAGCCACCAGCTGCCGAGAGCATATCTCCCAGGTAGAAGAAAGAAGCTACGACATCCAGCTTGTCGGATCCCACCTGGACTTCACTCTGTGGTCTGCCATCGATTGGTCTCGTAGTTCCCTGGCATCGACTGCACTTGAAATCTGAGTCCTTCGTCAGGCGTTTCAGCCCGCTGCATTTCTTGTGTACCCACTTCTTGCAGCCTTTGCAGAAAATGCTGTTGCTACCTACACCAGTGCAGCAGACAGACCAGGGGAACTCGCCTGAGTTCTGGAGAAGATCCAGGTTATTACCGCAGATCATGATCTTGGTCTTCCTTGCATTCACTCTCAGACCCTTTTCCTCCATACCTTCCTTCCACATCAACAGCCTACTGACACATTCCTCAAGTGACTCCGCTATGATGACTAGGTCGTCAGCATAAAAGTCCTCCCAGGGGACACCAGATCGGAATTCACGAGAAAGGGCTTCAAGCACGACGGTAAACAGCAGTGGACTGAGTACATAACCTTGGTGGACTCCAACTTTCACCTCAAACTCTTCACTGTAACCGTCACCTACCCGGACCTGACTCCGTGCATTTGCATACATGCCCTGGACCAGACGCACAGTCCACTCCTCTACACCAAGTTTCCTCAGTGCCCACCAGATGACTTTCCTAGAGACTCGATCGAATGCTTTCTCCAGGTCCACAAAAGCCATGTAAAGTCTTTTGTTGGCTGCTAGGTATTTCTCCTGCAGTTGTCTGACAACGAAGATTGCATCTGTTGATAGCATCTGCGAGGTCATGGATCATGGAGGCGCCGGTGTCACCTGCTGCCTTTATCATCTCTACCACTATGCCTGATGGGCCCGCTGCTTTGCCTGACTTCATCTGTGAGATGGCCTTCTTTACCATGTCAATGGTGATTGGGTTTGACGGACCTTCCACAGGTGGTTCATCAGATAGATGGTCTGGATCCCAGTCAAACTCAACGTTCAGGAGCCTTTCATAGTGTTCTAGCCATGCCTTCTGCTTGGAGTCAACCCTCATGGACATCTCGCCTGCATCATTCTTCACGGGTTTGTCACCCACAACGTCTGCGTTCTCTTTTCGCATCTGTTTGGCAAGTCGGAAGACTTCTGAAGACTTGGGATCAATGTTCTGGTAGACCATCTTGTTGGCTTCATAACGAGCACGATGCACTACGTGTCTGGCGGTGCGCTTGGCTGCGTCGTATTCTGCCCTTGTGCATTTACCAGTCTTCCATGCCTTGAAAGCTTGACGCTTAGTTGTAATTGCCTTATCAACATCCTCATTCCACCACCAGGTCAATATATAGAATTGCCCATCTTAAGTAGTATGGTACCATCAATACAGATGTTGATGTCAGGGTTGTAAAGTTCTTTGAATTTTGTGTTGAGGTGTGTGATGAAAGGTCGAATCTTGTGTATTGGGTCATGATCTGGCTGGTCTATTGGTATGTATGTTTCATTGTTTGCAATGTGAAAGAAAGCAAGAATAGAGAGAAAGCGTAAGAAAAATCAAAGATATGATACTTTAAGAAATAAACGTGGTTTTGTTTATGAAACTACGCGGTAACCCCAGCTGTGCGGTGCGATCGGTTGTAAAGGGGGCCGCACCACAGTGGTGCGGGATGATGTGAAAAGGTTAATGGTTTTTTTTAAAATTTAAAAACTGTTAAAACTTTTAAACTGTTTGTATGTGTCAAATATTCACAGAGGTGCAACAATTTGCAAAACATGATATGTTATCATAACATAACGTTAAATTAAAGAGACAAGGTGCAAAGTGGTAAGATGAGAGACACACAGCGCCAATATAGTCACATTTTAGATAGCTCAAATTATGGTTGTTTTAAGAATATTTCACGATACAAGGAGTTTGTCATGAAATACTGGAACGACACAAGCGGTCTACAAATCAATGTTTTTTTGCAGTAGGGGCGGAAGTAGATCTATAGATCGGGAGGGCATCTTACAACTCTGATCCTGTCAACATACCACTGTAGAGTCAACATCATACACAAGTTTGCATTAACCCTTTGAACCCTCGACCCCCTGAGCTCACAACCCCCCTTCCCCTAGGCTCCCCAGCCAAATTCAAGAAAATACGGACATGGTATTAGTATCATGCAAGAAGTGATAGAAAAACATGCATAAATTGGAAAAATTGTTTCTACCTTGCTATCTCCAGTACTGCTGCTTTGTGTGCCCAGCAAGTGGAGCCCTCCTTTATGCTCAAGTAGGCGCGGCATTTGGTGAAGTAGAACTTGATTTTGATCTGCTTTACTGGCATTTCTGCTTTCTTCATGTTGGGATGTGTCCTCACATGTTGATTGAACTTATAGGAACATACAGTGCATAAGTTATTGCCTGTAGCCTCAAGGTTGATTATAGGCATGTGCAAGCCCACATTTTGCAGTCTCTCAGGGTTGTCGACTCGGCTCGTGCGACGAACTGCGGCCGGTCTGAAATCTCCAACAAGCTGTAGGCAGATGTCAGACATGAAAGCAGTGAAGGTTCTGTAACGTTTCCCAGCTCTGCTGTGTGGATTGTAGTGGTCCATTATAATGTAAGCATTGTAGCATGCCCAAAGAAAGAATTTCACCATCAAGCAACGGGGCCAGCGTTGGTCTTGTTGAGGCGTGTGACTTGATCATTGTTGTCACAACCACCCATGTATCGGTTGTAGTCAATACAAACAGATGGGGCCTGCACTTCTAATGATGTTCCATTCTTCATTATCCTTTGAACAGTTCCTCTTTGTTGGGGGTCATGATAGTTTGTTTTAAAATGAACAATTTTCTTCTCTCTTGCTCCATTGTCATAAAATAGATCCAGTAGATTGTTATTAAAATTATACATAACTATCATGTTCTAAAATTTTTTTCAACTATGCTTTTTTATGGTTTTAAACTTAACAGAACCAAACCAGTGAGGCATGGTTTCAATTTCATGCCCATTAAAAATTACAAACACTAAAAAAAATTATTAAAAATAAATGTGGTAGGAATACTTACAATACCAAGATACTTTCGACATGCTTTTCCCGGAAATGTCACAATCACATAGCTACCTGGTTGCACTTGCGTCTGAATTAAGATTGGGGAATGTAAAAAAACCCAATAATATGCATGTTAAGCTTAGATAAGATACACACATGCTATATTTTTTTCTGACAAGTTTTAATGCTTTAGAAAACACATATAATAAAATGAAGATATATTTTATACATGTTATCAAAAGATATGTCAATTATAACCTGGGATATGCGATGAAAAATGATTTCCACTCCCAACATAATTACAGAGTCACAAAAATTGAAGCCAAACTAAGAGTTGACTACATGATTTAAAAAAGCAATGGGTAGCTTTACATGTCTTTGAATTAGCAATTAAAAAGAATATCAAGGATCTCCCCCCCCCCCAAAAAAAAAATTATAAAAATTCCTGCCTCTTTTGCCTCTAAGGCAAGTTCACTGTCTTCTTCTGAGGTAGACTGAGTGTTGATTTCAGACAAAATCTGAGGTGGTACATTCTTTAACATCTGAAAAGATAGATTACTGTCATTGCTTGCAGTACGCATCACGCAGAGGGGTAAAATAAACAATTTATGGAAAAAAAAATAGGCATGATGTTAAGCCTCTATGTTGGAGGTATCTCCTCATTATATTCATGGCAGAGAATGCCTTTTGAAGTGCCTTTTGAAGAGGAACATCTTCCAAAGCTTCTTCCTTGGCGTCTTCTGTATCATTGTCGGGATCACTAACATCATCTTTTATAGTCGAGAGAAGTTGGTGTGCATTCTGGCTCCAATCAATCTCGGACGTGTCGCAAACAGCTAGGTCAGCGTCAATGTCGATCAGCTGGGCAAATGGCATACCAACAAAATCATTATTGAGGCGATCCAATTCAGGGGATGGTTCCATCTCACCCAACTGGCTGTTGTAAGGTGTGTTGTCTTGCTGTCTGAAACCAGCCTTGTGGAAGCACTTGGTGATCGTCAATGGCTCCACTTCACGCCAAGCAGAAGCGATCCAAAAGATAGCATTCAGCACATGGACTTTCTTCATAATCTCTGTACATGTGCTGGTCAGGTCTGCCTCCATTTTGGACATCATGTAGCGAAGCTGAGCCTTTCTGTACTTCAGTTTCAATGCTTGGATTACACCCTGATCAAGTGGCTGAAGAACTGACGTTGTATTCGGTGGAAAAAACACGAGCTTGACATTGCTGAGTTCTTGAGTCGGGTGAGCTTATGTATTGTCGAGGAACAAGAGGACTCATCGTTTCTGGTTTTTCATCTTGTTGTTGGAACTTGACAACCATTTATTGGAGAGTTCAATGTTCATCCAAGCCTTTCTTGAATGTCTTTAGTCCACTGGTAGGCTTTTGATATCCAGATTTCCAAATGCTCTGGGTCTCGCTGACTTGCCGATGACTACCACAGGTTCTTTTTCTCCCAACAAGTTGGCACAAAGCGAAATTGTTAGCCTCTCTTGCCGCCACCACACTTTTCACTTTTGACATAAAAAGGCTTGTCTGAAGATGTCTTGGAAAAAGGACCACTCTCATCCATGTTGAAGATGTCTCTATCACTGTAGCCTTCAAGGAGTGTAGAGAGACGCTCCTTCCACGTCTTGACGACACTGCCATCCACATCACCAGATTCACCGCACAGCTTCCCGAAATTCATGTTGTTGCGTTTGATGAATGATTCGAGCCAACCATTGGAAGCCGAAAAACTGGAAACATGAAGGTCGGATGCGAATTCCAAAGCCTTCTCCTTGAGCATCTGGCCAGTGACGTTGATTTTGCGCTGTGTGGCATTGGTAAACCACCTGTACACAAGTTCGTTGATCTCCTCGTTGCTTGTCACTCTTTGGTTTCTTTTTTTACACAAAGGAGCTGCATTGTCAAAATCTGCAAGGTGGTCTGCTTTTCTTTTCAAGGTTTTCTGGATCTGAGTTTTTCCAACTCCAAATTTTTCTGCTAACTGATGCTGGGAAGTTCCCTTTTCTGCCAATTTGATAACTTCAATGTGTTGTTTAATGTTTTACGTCTTCTTGCTTTGCTTGGTTTTCATTTTTATTCAGAGGTTAAACTGCACTGCTGTCACTATGGATCAAATTAGTTTGAAGATAAATTTTTCATAATCCTATTTTTATGTAAAACTGAGTGGAAGTTTGATGACTATAAAAGGAAGCAACTACCATTTATTGAACCTCCACTCATGGTCTTTTGAAGTTACAATCCGCCGTTCACCGAGGCCTTCTTGTCTGACACCTGTCTAGACACGCAATCTTCCTAACATCGACGCACTGGCTCGTGGTGGTCAGTGAAGCATGTCAAACAAACATACCGAATGTTAAGTCATCTTTTGTTTGCCGCACCTTTCATGGTCAAGACTGGTAAATGATGTTATGGGGTGGTCGCTTTAACAGGTTAAAAGCCATTTTGGTAGAGAAAATAGATGGTCGTGGTCGCGTTGGAGAGGTGGTCGTTTTATGGGGTGTATTTATATAGTAAAAAATCAAGGGGGTGGTGGATAGCTGGTCGCTTGACCAGGTGGTCGTCTTAGACAGGTGGTCGCTTGAGCAGGTTTGACTGTACATGTAATTTTGTGAGCAATTTATTTTATTTTTATGAAGACATTGTTGATGTATTTAAAAAAAGAAAGAAGACAATTTTGATGTTTAATGACTTTTTATCTTCGCTTCATTTTAAAACTATACATAAAAATATGTTTAATTTTTTTTTTTATTACTTTTGGTCTTAGATTCATTTTATTCTTAACTACATGCAATTTTGTGAGCAATTTATTTGCAATACACCATGTTTTTTCAATATGCTGTTAACATAAAAGTATTTTTTCCTCTCATTGATTAATTCTTTTTTTAAAATAAATATTTAGATACAAATATGTAATCCATTTTGTTTTCTTTTCTTTTTTACCCAAGTCCTTTTATCTACTTTATTGTTGTCATTTCCTTTTTAATGATATACAATCCTTGTATGCTTAGTTAAAATATTCTGAATGAAAACAAATCAAAAGGTTCTCTTTTTTAACCTGAAAATTTATAGGCCTCTATATTAAAACTGCATTTATTAATCGGTGAGAAAGCAATTAAGGCTCTTTTAAGTTCATAACGAGAAGCGGACAGAAGTTTAGGCACCACAAGATTACTTGTCTGATAGTCAAGAAATACTTCTTAGTTAAAATTTGGAATAAGTACCCGGTATTTTAAAATAAAATTCTGTTCTTTTTAAAATGTTTTGACATAGTCATAAAAGTTGGTTTACCTACAATAAATGCAATACATTTAAAATAAATTGCACAACCAGAGAAATTTTTGAAAAGGGGACAATGGCAAGAGCCTTTAATTTTATAAAAAAAACTAAAAAACATGTAGCTCATACTTGATGCTAATCTGAACCATGACATGTAAGACAGCAAATATTCATGAAACATGCTCAGGAAAATATGATTACACAAGCCAACATTGGCATACCTCAAGGGCATTTGAGGGCAAATATTGATAAGTTTCACCTCTCACAGAAAATTTAATGGTCTCATTACCCTATCTAGTTATTCAAGAATATAGAAACATAATCTGAACAGCTTTACAACAGCTATAAAATTATCTTTTTTCATATTTTTGTACAAGACTCGCCACCCCAAAATTTGTACATTTCATGTTAGACATTTGATTTGACCACTATTACGAGCTATATACATCATTGTAATGGCCCATATCAGAACCCCTCATATGAAAGTGAATAAAATTCCTTGTTCACTACCATAAATTATTTTTTTCTCCATGATTTAAACTTTTTAAATCTTTGTTATCCATGCCTATAACTTATTTTTTTTTTTTCATCAGATACAGATCAAATTCGAGTTGCAGAAAACTTTGTGTAGTAGGATATTTCTCTAAGTTTGTGTGTGTGTGTGTGTCAGATATAGAGGGATCATTTTGCCATTTTTTCAAATATTTCTACAGCTACAATCACTTTTTTTTCATGTATACTACAGCACAAAATCTGCTATATTTGATCAACGTACTATTACTAATCCTATACAAATTAGTATAATTATATAAAATTTATGTAAACCAAGTTTCATGTAGTTTGGTTCTTGAATGAGAAAATAAAAAACCTTAGGGAAAAAAATAAATATTAAAAAATCCAGGATGGTCGCCAGATTGTTTAATTATTTTTTCCAAATTTTTTTCTTTTTTAAAATTTGTTTTCATCTAATAGATTGTGCCTCTACACATATGTCTTAGGGGTGAGACTAAGATTTTATTTTTTATGAAAAAAAAAGTCTGCTTTTAGGAGCAGATGTCCTTAAGGTTGAAGTTGTAGTTGAGTTGGTTTTATGTCCAACGTCAGCACTATACAGACTATATTGTGGACGGGCTCAAAGACTGACGTCTGACTATTTTATGTTCTGCCACACACAATACTATCTCAGCCAATCACATTACACTGACTAGGGGGGACTCAGACCTTCTGAGTCTGAAGCCGATGTTCTACCCAGGGGCTACCCCCTCCCCCCTCCCACGTCCACTCTTCAACACTTCAACAGAACTGTTTGGTATATGTGCTATTGGTAGTCTTGTGCATGTTATGTTAACTCTGCTATCAATCTAATATTAAAATGTTCAATGACGCTAGCAGTACTAAAAATAAAGATTAAGCACAAACTCAAGTGAAACATAGCCAGTTTGAAAATTTATAATTGTTTTTATGACGATTTATCATCCTGATGATGATTAATTGAAAGATGCCTCATTTTGTCAAGCATTATGAAATAACCTATTCAATACTCATGTCTCAAGATATTATAATACAAGTGAGAGAGATAAATTATGTCCCATCGTAATACATGAGTATTACTATTAGTTATTCCCAAAGACATACTAAGTAAGCACCATAGGCCTATTTGAAGTTAAGCAATAAGTACAGATAAAAGAACTTGCTACAAAGCCTGTAAGCGATCTACATGTATATATTGTTTTCAACTACATCTCCCCTAAAATGCTCTAGGGCATAGCATTTAGTTGAACAGTATGAAATTGCCTATCAGGAAAATACATTGTATTTTGAAATATTTCGTTAAAAACTTTTCTTCTTTCAACTTTACATAATAATTATAATTGCAGTCTTTTTGTCTATCCTGCAACATCTATTCAGATTGGTTAAAAAATGATCGTTTGATCGTTGCCATGCATTATAATCAAACCAACCCCCCCTCCCCCTAAAAACAAATTAAACAAAACAACAACACATGAACATGATGAATAAGAACAAAAACTTATTTTTGTCATTATTTAAGTCATTTTATTGTATTAAAAATATTGTAGCTCAAACAATGTATAACAAGGTATGGGTTGGGTTATTTATAATCATTCATTTTTAATATAAATGTATAATTATATTTCAGTAACAGAGTTTACAATAATTTGAATAGGAACACAGCTCTAGCCAGGAAGGCTAGAACAGTTTAAAACATGATTATACATGGTAATATTTATGAAACAATATTTGCCTTATTGATATGATGAAGAATATGCCCATTTTTTCATTGCATATTGCTTCACAGTCACAGTCACTTGATTTCCCATCACTCATTCATAACAAACTAGACAAGACAACATTTTTTTTTTTTGCTGCATAGGTATTGAAAATTGTTTCTTGATGTAACTTGAAACCATACGGAATACATGTTATAAAAATCACCAAGAAAAATTGTAATACTGGAGAGAATTTTCAATATTCCATGTATAAGAACTAATCTACTCTAGGTCTAAAAAGTGCATTGCTTTATCACAAGTAAAGGTTTTTTTAAGTTCCTGAGAAAGAATAGGTACAATAGTTATTTTATTGACATTCTTAAATAAACAAACTGAACCAAAATTATCCACAGTAACAAAAATTTATGGTAATAGAAGTTATTTTGTCAGGAAAATCTTATCTATCGAGTGCAAAAGCCCAACATAAACTTATTAAAACCATTCATAGAAACAATTTTGATAGTAAAATATAAAAAAAATACATGTAGGGAACTTTCAGTAAAATTTTCCATCTACAAAAAGCCTTCACAAAATTATTGGTTTAAGTTATTATCTTAAAGTACATGTAAAAAAGTTAAACAAACAAACAAATCAAAATAAAATGGCATTTGAACAATAAGTGAAAGTGATTTTCTCTCCTATTTTCCTGTTCATATCAACTCACTGTTATAAAAGATAATATCTTTATACAAACTTCAGTAATAAATGCTCAAATAAATCGTTCCTCCAAATATGTACTAGTCTAAGCCACACAATTATATAGCCAAAAAATGATTTAAAAATGGAACTTAAGCAATTGTGTCAGGCTTTTTTTTTTTTATACAAAAAATCGAAGGAATCCAGTACACAAGGTACTCAGATTTGAAGTAAGACCCAATTAAAATATATCAGGAAAAACTAAACTTTAAACCCTCTTTCCTGTAATAAACAGTGGCTTAAATTAATACATGCTTAGTGGCACAAAATGTAACACATAGCTTCACATGAATAACTTATCATGATAATGTAAAATTTAAAAGAGGCAGAAATACACAGACCTGTTCAGAGATATTTTAAGTAGACTTAGGCAAAAATTCTTACAATGGTCAAATGTTTTTCTAAACAAAAAGATTTTAAGATTTTCAACTGTAAAAGAAAAAAAAATTATGTTACTAATATTCTTTAACAATGATACAATCTGATTTTATATAGAACTATAATGTATGAAAAATCTTCCTTTGTTAATATGACTTCATATACAAAATTTATTCAACACCGGTACAATTAGGGATGTGTATTAGCAAAGAGATATTGTGAATATCTAGAACATGTACAATTGGAGAATTTTACTAAAGATAAGTCTAAGCTGACAAATTACAACTGAAAAAGTTTGCCTTCAAAATATTTTTGGTTTTCTTTTCTCACTTTTAAATTTTTTCACATTGCTGACTTACAGTAATATTAAAAGGCTTTAAGTTTTTAAGTATTCCTGGCCCTAAGAATTTATATTAAAAATAATTATAGCAAAAGATTAAGTATATTAATTTTATATTTTACAAAGTACTACAGGGGAAAATTACATATTGTGAGAGAAAACACAAATGGAGGGTAGCAACAAAGATGGATAATGAACTAAAAAAAACAACAACAAACAAATGAAAGTGTCATACTCATATTGCTTTGCTTTTTAAAAGAATAAAACTAAATGACCCCAGGAATTACAATGCATTACATTACAATCTAAAGATGCTGGAACAATAACAAATAACGGGACAAAATGTTTAGAGTATTGCTCAGTACTTATTTCTAAATAATTATTATAAGGCACATTCTCTGTAGGCAAAATTTAAAATAAAGCTTCAGACATAAACCGTCAACGGCTGATTTTTATCTCATGTTTTTGCTATTTTGATGAAGATTTATCGGGGGTTCTCGAGAGAAATCCAACACAGGTTTTATTAGCAACAAGTTAAGGCATATGTTGTGTACATTTTTAAATACAAATAAGTTACACTGTCAAGTTAATCCAGTATTCCTTTTTGATTTGTACATGATAATAATGATGTTGTACTTCAAGCACAATGACAGTATCATACATAAGTGATATTTGTGTGATCTGAAAGCGCTTCCTCGCTAGAGTCTAGAGATCTCCTTGACTTGCGATCGAGGGAGGAGCTGTACCCATCCTCAGAAGAACTGTAGGAACCAAAACCTTCTGCAAACGCCTGAGGGCCTCCAAACCTGTGTAACGATCCTTGGGGCAAGGAAGGTTTCCTAAATCCCAACTCCGAACTGATCTCACTCCCTGCACTGCTGCTGCTGGATGTACTAATCCGGGAATGTTCTTGCAAGCGTCGAAAGGGTGGAGGGTCTTGATATGGTGGAGGCTGGCTCCTAGAACCACCTTTATCATTGTCTTTTGTGTCGTACAAAGATTTAAGCGTCTTAACACTCCACGGAAGTTCACGTTTAGCCTGATTGTTATTTTTTGATGAAGATAAGGAAGGGACTGTGGAGGAGGAAGAAGATGATTGCGGGGTGGCTAATGATAATGTAGATGCAGAAATGTTGGATAATTTTGATTTTATAGGCACATTGGATTTTGATCTTGGCGAATGACCCGATTCCACTGTCATATCTTCAGCGTACTGAAAGGGGGCGAGTCTGTTTTCATATTTTACATTTGATAAATTTGAGGTGGATACTGATGATGATAACATATAAGTAGAAGAAGGTAAAGATTTTCGTGATCCTCCAATGACCTTAAACGATGGTTTGCTAGCATGACCACTATTCTTTAATTCTGGATCAAAAAACAATGAGCGAGCTTTGAGGAAGTTCTCATGATGCTCAGATGGCATGTCCGAAAGGCCACTGTGAGTGGGAATCGATGCTGTTGATTCTTCTTCACATTTTTCACCTTGAAGCGACATTGAGGAGGCTTGAGTTCTGACACACTCAGGCTCTGCAGTTTTTGCTGGGGAAGCCTGCGGGACAGCAGTACTTTTTGTTCGTGGGCTATGCCGCAGAGGCCGGGCAGAACTCTCTGAGGCATCACTCTGACTGCGCTGCAAACTGTAGACGTCATGGATGGACTTTGGACGAGGATAGTCTCTAGCGTTCTTACGGGCTATGCTAAGGTTCGAGGTGGCACCTGAGTTTGAGAATGATTGTGGGAGCTGAGAGTGAAAATGAGCAATTTGAGATTGAACAGTCTTTGAATCTGTTGATGATTGGGATGAAGATAATTGTTGAGGTTGGGAAGAGGAAGACAAAGGAGGAGTTTGTTTCTGTTCATACATTTTCTTGGATTCCAAGTATAACTGTTGAGGGTTTTTCTTAAGAGTCACATAAACACCTTCACCCTCAGAGATCCACTCCAGTTCTTTCCGACCTCCGTCTTTATCCTCTCCCTTGAACTTTGCATTGACATCCTCTTCATCTCCATCCTGGGGTCGAAAGTGTCGGCTGTAGCTCATCCTTGTAGAATGCTGCTTCAAAGAGGACTCAGTGGAGTTGTCCCCTCCAAGGCTGCTAGTCACTGATGAAGCCATGCTAGCTCTGCTGCTACTGCTTGTGTCCGAAGGGCGACCCAAAGTAGAGATGGTGATGGTGCTTTCCCCACTAGACGAACCAGAGACGTCAGAGAGGCGGCTATCATGACGAGATAAAGAAGCAGACAAGTTGGTTTCTTCCAATGGCGCTGGTAGTGTTGATAAACTAGAAGCTGTAGTGGCAGCTCTAGCCTGATGTTTGTCACGCAGAGAAAGCACGTCTGTTTGCAAACTATGGGAGATGCTCCCAAGGTCCAGGAATCCAGACTCACTGGGACTGGGTGGGGAATCGAAGAGCTGATTGGCTGATTTCTTGGTACTTTGTGGCACTGCCCCTTTCAGTGTTCTGCTCGAATAAACGGAACTATTATTAACATTGCTTTGGTCTATCACACAGTTGTCTTTGAGTGAATTTGATGTTAATTTATTAGTTTTGAGAGGAGATCGAGGTGAGTCTTCCTCTTTAGTCCGATTCACCCGTTGCTCATTGTAAAGCTGCAATGATTGTTCATACAAGGCTTTAGCTTTGGCATTAAGTTCTCGCTGCTTTCCAGTATCATCATCAGTGATGCCAATGGGTACACTGTGCTTAATCATGAAGTTGCGTTGCAATGCCTGATGATAGTTGGGTGGCTTGTCTGGCCTTTGCTGAGTGCTTTCTGCTCCATGATCCTTTGAAGACAAGCTACTGCCTGATAGAGTTCCCATGTATTTGGCAAGTTTTGCCCGACGAGCATTAGTCGATGAAAGAGGAGATAAGGATGGCCTTGGTGATGTCATAGAGGATGCTGCTGACGACGAAGATGATGATGAGGATGAAGACAAAGATGATGGGTGAAGGGTAGAATTAGAACCACTGTCCTCACTGCTAACACAACCAGAAGTGGAAGTTATCATTATAGGTTTTGACGTGACAGACACATACTCCTCAGGCCTTATTGAATTAATACTTTTCATAATATCATGGCCACCATGAGTAGACAAATCTGCAGCACTGGAACGTCGCACTTGAGATAAGATGGCACTGTCATAAGAAGCTCGAAGAGGGACAGAAGTTTGAGAAACCTCTTTCCGAGACCCTGACAAGCTCTGCAGAATCACGTTAGGAGGTGGGGATCCTTTGATCAAATGCTGTGGGGGAAGCCCGAGACTCTGTTTTCTATATGGCTGGCTCAAATTTGAAGTGTAATCACCTTCAGGGCGGAGCATCAGGCTGAAGTGTGGACGCTTGCGCATGTCAACCACCTCCTCTGCTTCATGGGATTTTCTGCCACCCCATAACTTTGGTGAAGGTGGTGGCAACTTTGGAGATGGTGGTTGTACAGGGGATTCAGGTCGGCTAGAAATTTTGCTCACGTTGTCTGCAGTAATGGTTTTGTCCTGCTCCTCAGCATCATCTACTTCGTCATCAGCGTAATCTTGAGCACGAAGATCAGAAGTTGATTTGCTAAATGCAAGACTCAAAGAGCCTGGACTGAACTTATTAGCCAACTGACCATCCCAGTCTCTATATGCTGAATTCATTTCAGGTTCCCATGGAGCAGGCTCTGTTTGACGACGACCATTTGCCGAGTCAGGAGTGAAAACATTGTTCTTGGCAAGGGGAGATTTGGTTCGTTCTTCATAAGAATCAGAAGCTTTGACATCTGGCGAAGTTGGTGGAGTGGGAGTGCCAAGGCTGTCTGTCACAGATCCCTGACGAAGTAAAATCCTTCCTGGCTGCTGAGGAGTTTGGACGCTTAAAGACACTTTCCCTTGACCTTTAGTCAGATTGTATCGAGTTGGGAGAGTGTCGTCACTGAGAAACAAATGGGTTCCACTATTAGACTTAACGATAGTACCCATGTCCTTAGTTAAACGAAGTCTCCTAAAATCTATTGCACTCCCAGGCTGACCAACCTGGTGCTGGTGTTGGAGGTGGCGGGGCACATAAGCTTCATGGTCATACTGACCTTCATCTTCTTCCCCTATGGAGTCCGAGGAAACGCGTTTTCCAACAGGTGGATGCGTAAGACATGGCTTCAATTCAGCACCACCTGCTTTGCCACCACCCTTGGGTTGGATGTCAAGCAGAGGTGAGGATGAGCTGTGTTTGAAAGGAGGACGGGTTCTAAATGTTGCAGGGCCATGCCCAGATTCCCCATCGCTGCCTTCACTTGAGTCCCGAGACTTTTTCTTGCTCTCACGACCTAGTCGATCACCGCGTCTGGTGTCCAGTGCTCTTGGTTCCACCATACTTCGGGCGAGCCAGTCGTCGCCCTCTGGGTGTTGATGATGGTCCAGCTCGAAGTTTGACGAAGTCGAACGTTGGTAGACCCTCCCAGCCATTGTCTCGCCCGGGTATGGCAAGCCACCAGCCCCCAAGCCTCCGTCCTCTTCATAAAGCTGAGTGTCTGACAGAGTGAGGCCTGAGTCGCGGCTCAGATTGGATGGTGACAGATGTGATTTGTGTGCCTGCGGTGATCCTGATCCTGCCTCCTCGTGTTGGAAGTACTCTCGCTCCACCAGACTGTCTAGGGATGAATCATCCCGTCGGTAGCCCACTGAGAAAGGAATTAAAATAGAAATATAAATGCATGTTACCATGAATCAAATTCTTTAATGATAAAGATGTGTAATTTTTCTTCCAAAGTATGTATATTCTGTACAAAACCTTTAGCAGACTCTGTAGGAAAAGAATCATTAAATAAAAGTAACTAAAAAGCACATGCATGAGGTTGCTATATTTTAAAAATTCTTGAAAATCAGACAGTAAAATAAGGCAATCTGATGATGGTGATAATAATGATAATGATGATGATGATGAATGTGGTGGAATTTATGGTGACAATGATGTTCATTGTAATGATGGAAAACTTTAATGTTCATTACGATTTACAAAAAGGGTATAATATCTACAGAACTTAGGTGTTGGTTAAATTGCATTTAAAAAAATTGATATAAAAAAAATTGTATACCTATTTTTCTGCATCAAGCAGCTCTTTTTCCTTTTCTTTTATATTTAATGCATCTATAAAATTAAGAAGTATAGCCAATAAGTTACGATGCCAATTTAACCAGACATAGCAAAGGTGTCCTTACTTCCACTGCCAGTGTCGGGCATACTGAGCACACTATGCATGCTGTCAGAGTCTGTTCCTGAGTTGGAGTCGCGGGGACCAGAAGGCGCCTGGTTCCCATGTCTCTTGGCTGGACGCTGGTCTGTGTGCTGTGAGTGAGGGTGTCTTCTCAGCTGTGCTTGATGGCGGCCATAGGTTCCGCCATACTCTTCCTCCTCCTCTTCATCTTCCTCATCTACATCGTCATCATCATCATCATCTCTCATCATCTCTTCA
>RQTK01000003.1:1705777-1740777 GCA_003991915.1 Elysia chlorotica | reverse complement strand
GTCGGTTATCATGTTTTGCCTATGTTTACATTCTCAATATCATCACTACCACTGAAGAAATGAGGTCAAATTTGCTCGTCTGTACATGACACCGATTTGAAAACAAATCACCACTTTGCAAAATTTACATTTAGCCTTCATCCTACCTGGCACACAAAAGAAACGGACTAGATCTAGATGTAGGTCGTGTGTTCAGAGCCACTAGGCGCACTCGAACTTTTAAGAGGAACTTACTTGTCTATAAAGTTTTCAACGGACAGTTCAAAGCCTTGCCGGTCCAAAGATAAAAACAACAGTGGGAACCTAACCAGACCTCTTCTCTTTTTAAGAACATTACAACAAAAAATACGCAATTCTCTTGCATGGGGAAAATGGTTCAAGCCGAGGACAAGTGTGATCCAGGGGAGAAACCCACGCGTTCTAGGAAACCCAAGGGCCTATTGTGAATTAATGTAACCTACCCTACACCGTAGTGGCCAGCGCAAGCTATAAAAATCGGAGAGGCCCGAAAAGCATGAATCACTTTTAATTGAAAACGCTCCCCCGCACAATATAATACAGGTGGACTATTAGAATATTCATTTACCGCATTCCAAGGTTTAAGTAGATTATGATAAAAAGGGTTCGTCAGCGCGGCATGTTATCGCAGAGAGAGAGAGAGAAAGAGAGAGATAGATAGATAGATAGATAGATAGATAGATAGATAGATAGATGGATAGATAGATAGATAGATGAATAGATACCAACACAGACCATCAAACGCATTGGGATATTGTAAGACAAGTTAAGCCTTACACACCAGCCAAATAAGTGCGTTACTTGTGTATAGAGGTAAAGTACCAGATACTAATGAATTGACCAACTCTAAACCAAAGAAAGCAGATCTTTCCTCACTGCGCCCACAGAAAACGTTTTCTACTGTCAAACACAAAAAAAACTAGAAAACTAAAAAACTAGACTGACAAGGGTTTCATATATCAGGTTCAATGTGAATAGTCACCAAACAAAGTTATGGACCTCTAGACAGTCGTATCGGAGCATTCCTTAACACGCATGGATTTAAATTCTTAACTATGTGACTGAATTGAAAAGATATATACTAATATCAGGTACGAACATTAACTTGAAAGCACTTTTTTCGGTAGGTGAATTTGATTATCATATTCTGAAGGGATTCATTAATGACTACCCCTTAAAATGTATTTCATCTATGTCACACATCGAAAAGAACGGAGGATTGGTGATTAAAAAAAAAACGCACACACAAACGGAGATATATTTCTGTTAACGTACCGATTTTGCACAATTTCATAAATTATTCTATTCTTGTTTCATTATCTAATTTAAAAACGCCACTATTGTTTTGATTTCATAAAACAGTCATGCAGGTCTGAGGTTCGAACTGGGGACCGCTTGTTCGCCAATTCAGGGCTACCGACTGAACCGCCAGCGCTCGCCGTCTTGAGTACTTGACTGAGATAGAGACCAGTCGCACCACAGTGGGTCATACCGGGTTTGTTTGAAGCTGGCTATCGAGAAGTTTGTTCAGAGCATTAAAGTGCGCATTATCGCCCATCAATCGCGGAGATAGAATAGTTTAGGTGGGAAGGAAAGCAAAATTCCTGAGGGACTACGAAGTCCAAAGACTCCACCGTAAAATGTAGGGGATGGTCGCACAGTCGCGCACAGTCGCGCACCGTCCATCGGGGAAACTCCGCGGGAATTATGAGAGGCTGGACAAACATGAACTTGATACCATTCCACATGATGATGTGATGGGACAAGGTAACGGGTACAAAACGCAGTTATGTTGACCTTGTTTGGAATGCTAAACACGATAAACGTTGTGAAGTATTACATACTGTGTAACTCGCGAAAGTCAATCTTAAACAACATCGTCGACTAGTAATTAATATGACAGCGACGAAGAAAATATTTTTAAATAATGTGTAATTTAAATATCATTGAAATAATAACCCTGAAATGAATCCGGTATATACGTTATGATAATTACTAAATTTAAGTGGACTAGAACACGGTAGGCTATTCTTCGTGTTTTAATTGCAATAAAAACAATATGGTATCGCATGTAGATAAACCTAGCTAGTTTTAAAAGTCTATTAATGCTATGGGATCACAATAACCAGACTGGTCATTTTCTTGAAACGTTAAAACAATACTTAAGTAATCTTTGACTTGGACACTATTATTCGTAACCCACGAAGCCCGAGGCTATGCCTGGACAGTGCACACACAACGTTTTGAATCCGTGAAAGAATTGCAGCCAACAAAACTTCAGAGGAACTTTAGCAGCAGTCTGTACTAAATCGCGAGCCAGAAAAAATAATCTCATCCTGTTTCTTTTTCAAGGTTTGGAACTGGTAGATAGGACCATTCAAGATAATGTTTCAAAACAGTCACGTTGATGACGCAGTTAAAAAAGCTTAGTAAGTTAGATAAAGAGAGAGGGGGCAACAGAAAGAGAAAGGGGGAGAGAGGGGGGAGAGACAGAGACAGAGAGAGAGAGAGAGAGAGAGAGAGAGAGAGAGAGAGAGAGAGAGAGAGAGAGAGACAGACAGACAGAGATACAGAGAGAGAGGGAGAGGGTCCCCAAGAACCACAACGGTACAATCCTTTGTAGTGGCACCAAGTTGCAGCTTTTTAGTTCTGTGATAGCGAGGCCAACCAAATGTCATTGACACCTCTGAATTAAACCTTTATCTACGTTTTCACAAGTGCTGCCGCCTCAGCAAGGCTTAGAGGTGAAAATACATTGTGCACGATTGTGCCAATATTGTGATTATAATGAGCAATACATTCGTTGCCATTTCTGCTAGGCATTATAGTTTTACATTACATGTGCCTTTTTTTTTTTAGTATAAATTCAGCTAAATTATAAAGGCTTCCAGTGAAATTTTTTTCAGTTTTTTTTTTATTTGTCTCAAAGCTAAAATGTGAAAACATTGTATAATGAGAATGGGTACAACTGGGAAATATTACTATTTGCATAGTAAAGGAATTTTTTTTTACTTTTTCAGAAATGACAAGCCATTGGGTAGGAAGAGATTTTTATAAGTAGGTGTCGCCATCACCCACGCAGGGTTCAGGAGAAGAGAAGACAAACTAGCTGGTATTGTTAGCTCACAAGACATTATTATAACCAGCAAGACAGAAACATGAATTAAGTTAAAATTTAATTGTCCCATGGATATCAGGCCTTTTTCTCAATGTTAAGGATCAAGAAAAACAGTCGCGATAAGCGATCTTAAGACAGATGTTATCTCTGAGGTGGGAAAAGAGGATCGGATCTTACTATCAGGTCTTAGAAAATACAAAAGGGGAACCTGGTAAAGACGTCAGCTTTGACGATGGGATGGGCGAGAGTTGGACAACTCTTTAGGGGTCAACAACTTTTGTCTTAGCTGTTCATCACACTATGGGATTTCTCCATTTCGAGGACTTGGTTAAGACATACAGTGGCAAAAGATTTGATGTAAATGTCACCCTCGATTTAACTTGCTTATCTCTGAAAATTCGAAGCAAAGATGACACAGAAATTTCAGAAATCTCCCCATCCTATCCAGAAACTAGTATAAAGCTGTTATATTAGGCATAAAATTATTTGGTACCCTTCATTCTATTCTTATCAATCACGCTTTGATTTGAATGTTAGTGTTTGCATTACTCTGTGAAACATTTGCACAGTCTTAGACTTCAATGTTGCGTAACTTAAACTTGCACCTATGCCACGGATCGCACAGCCGTTAACGCTAACAAGAAACAAAACATTTTGACAAGAAAATTCTTGGACAAGACGAGAGAATTAGGTGATATCGAAAAACTCGAATTATGAATCCATGCACAACGGTTGCTAAATTAAGTGTTGTTGTACTCGAGTGTGTAAAAACACAAGACACCTTATTCTTAGAACAAGCCTTTGGTTACAGAAATAAAACAAACTCCAAGCGTGGGGAATATTAAAATTTACAAAAATTGCGACCTAAGCTGCACTTCAATACAAAAATAATTATTGGTCTTCTATTATAAAAACACCAAAAAGCAATGAACATTTCTGAGCTGTAGATATGGGGTCGCGGGTAAAAATGGAAACTTAACACAATGAAGATCCTGCACTCCAATAAAAACGGAATTAAAGTCCAACGATGCTCAAAATTATCACTTTTTTTCCTAATCCAAAGTATAGATCTATACTGCAGAGTATAAACACAGTGAAACTGCTCTGAGACGGGCATGAAATCGCCTTGGTCCTAGAGAACCACGGCTGTGGAACCAACAGGTGTGCGAAACGAACAATCCAACAGTGGGGTGGATGATCTAGAGTGAGCCTATAGTGAGCACTCACAGACAACCACAGCTGCTCGCCACCACAAGGGAAGACTGAGCGCCGGTTGTAGTGGGAGCAGGTAAAAAGCTCACACTCACGGTGTTTGCTCGGGTCCATCGTGTAATACCAAGTCTAGAATTAGCCTCCTCTGTTTACTAGCAAGTGGCACCTCAACTTTTGAGACCCCCCTCCCCTTAGCCCTTCCCCGTCAGTCCCCTTCCGATCCCATGCAGACTCACCACTAAAGATCTAACCCCTTCGCGTTCACCATGTGGTGGTAATACAGGTCGCCCTGCTCTGCGGGCAATTGGCACTCACCCAGAACTACTCACTCTTTGGTTTTCATTCCGTACCTTACCTGAGCTGAAGCATTACAGCATGCTGGTTGTTCTATTTTGATTTCCAAGTCGGCTAAGTCGCTCTCAGACATTTTCTATCCAGGTAACAAATCAAATCATGCCACAGCCTACCAGGTACTAATAATGCGAATAAAGCTTGCATGAATGGATTACCAGATTATGTCACGGTCGGTAAGCTCTAAACTATGTCCCGATTTCTCCGCGAACCTCTTTTCTTGATATTTTAGTGCATCCTTTGGTAGTTCTGCCAAAAGTCTCACAAACATTATAGGAAAGAACAGTTTCAATCCAACCATTTGTGTATTAAAAAATGTTAAACATGCAATTTCACTATATCAAAGAGGATATCGGTATGCGAGGGAATATCGCAAATCATGACTTAGCAATAGCTAAAAATTCAATTTTACAATTCACAGGACTCACCTAATGCCGCTTATTTTTTTCTTTGTCCCAGCTATTTCCGTGCACAAAAAGCTCCAAAATTTATTTAGTGTCCCCTAATATTGCCAGTTTAGTGTTTTAATAAGCTAGTTAGAACAACAACCGACACATCAGTAAGAAAACAAATGGCAGGAATAAAACCTCTACGAAAAGCATAAGTAATACTGAACCTCTTATCAAACCAGTCAAAACAATAATACAGACATGACTATAGTACAAACAGCACTGACTCCCAAACAGTGCATCCAGACATAGCCAGTGTAGGAATGACGATCATGAATGATCCTTATCAGATAAGAGACTCCTTGCTTGGTGGTTAGGCAATCAACCCGGATTGCATTACACGAACTTCATTAGAGACAAACCAAGCTTTAATGCCACTTCGGAGAACGCGCCAAGAACAATAGTACATATCTATCTGAGAAGGAGTAATTGTTTCTAAAACGATCATGACCTACACCTTGAGGATACGTAAGATGGTCTGAAAGTGATATAACAGTCGACAGACAAACCATCGGATTTCAGACGGAAGATAATATGCTTGCTTGAGATGGAGAATAGGCGTGTTTACATACATTTTAGGTAAAGGGTTTAGTTGTTAGAAACAAATGATGTGAATGAGAAAGTAAACGCAACAATCTCGATGACTGTAACACAAGATATAATTTTCGCATACTGTAAGGATTGAACTCAAACCTATACAAACTTAAGGCCCTGTTATGTATCGTTTAAGTTCAAATTTTAAAAAAATGTTGAAAATTTAAAAGTGTTATTACAACAACACAATAACAGCCGCAGCAACAACAAAAATGTTGGCAATAATAATAACAACAACAATAATAATAATAATAATAATAATAATAATAATAATAATAATAATAATAATAATAATAATAATAATAGTAATAATAATAATTAAAAAAAAATAATAAAGAAGAAGAAGAAGAAGAACAACAACAATAATCCTCACCATCAATGGAGATGTTATTTGGTGTCCAATGCCCAAGTAACTCCAGTGTTATTTTAGTGAATGATAATTTCAGAAACTACTCTTCAAAAGAACATGGATTTTAGTGAACTTTATGCCAGTGGCTCAGTGCATATTGTGTCCTTTCCAAAACCAAAAGAAAACAACTAATAAAATAAAATGTACACTAATAAGATACATGCGTGATTAAGTGATTCCGCCACAAATCAAATTCAAACTAACTATGCTGTTTAGTACGGTTTGAACAGAAGTATCTGGGACGTGTTCCAGAAAGAACTGACAAGTTAATGGCGAGCTTAAAAACTGGAGCATCGGTGTTATTAATTTACAGGATCTTGAGTTTCTTGACGAGAGCGATGTATCAAATATCTATCTTTGACATAATTTATTGTACACGCGAAGACACCACACAATGATCAGGCAGTAGCCCTGTAGGTCGGTTGTGGCCAAATTAACCCTTTGCTTCCGAACAGCCAATGTGATAGGGAATACTGCCAGCGGACCTGTCTTGAAAAGTTTTTAAAGACTTATACCACTGTGCAATAGTCATTCAGAGAATTTTGATGAAACACAATCAACATGTCCCTAAAAGACAGACGTGGCTAAACTATTGGGGGTTTCGGACTTGGGAGTAAAAGGGTTAAGTTTTCCTCCTGCAACAACATCTAGGGAACTGGGTCAACATTGATAGGCAAACTGTGACGTCACACGGCCTCGGCATTGGCTCTAAATTGGTACAGTGTATTATCAAAGTCATTAATCGTGTTATTTTATGTCTTTGGTATTACTAAAAACGTAGTCCTATCATGCGATCAAAACTTTGAAGATAACTGACTCGGAACAAATTCATCTGTAAAACTTCATTGTTAGTTGATTCTACCAAAGAAAGAGGCCGCAGTTGTTAAAGAAAATTAAAGAAAACACACAAACAACAACAGCAACAAAAACACCCAAGAGACTTTTGTAGCAAATTGCATGCTTTAAAAAAGATTTTGTATTCACTATATCTGGGGAAAATAAAAAAAAAAGTTCATGATTGATTGCGTAAGACGCCTTAAATCGTTGGAAATTTGTAAATGAATACGTAAAACATTTCCAATCTTGAAATTCCATCTTGAGACGATTGCAAGTAAGGTTAGACATCTTCAAGAATAGGGTTGCGTAATTATGTGCATGTGAACTGATACTCCAAGCATAACACAATTATCTTAGTCCAAAACTTACTGATAGTTACAGATTTTGTTATTGGTATCTTGCCATATCATTACATTGTCTAACACCTGTGTGTTGTTCGTACAGGGTTCTTATTGCAACAAGTAAATACAATGATCCCATAGAAATTGTTATCAACCCGACTAAGGTTATCAAAGAATTTTTGCTTTAAAACACAGTATGAGCACAAAAAGCTAAAAATGTACAGCAGTGATGCATTTAAAGACACCCTTGAAACTGACATTCATTTTTTATTAAAACGCATTATTGAAGTCTTTAAAGGGGAGGTCCTTTCTACCGACACAATTCTTAACATAGACCAGAAAAGGAAAAATGACTGAAACTACATAATACAAATAATTAATAAAACAATTGCACCAGGGTTAGGTGTGCGTAGCCAGGAGATTCATAGAGCGAGTCAGTCAGCTTTGTTCACTTATGTTAAACTTTAAACTTAAAAAATTTGAGTGATTTTAAGTTATAAAGAGAATAAAATAACACGAAATGTTTAACTTATTTTTGACTCTTGAGAGGTGGATGTGATGTCCGAGTAAACATACATTCCCAACTAACGTGACTTTTGTTGTGCATTAAGGTGAACTATAAATAGGCTGTTTAAATAGACAGAATGCGAGGCCATTATAATTACTCTTTTCGGAGGTAAGAAGGGAGGCGCATACCTGCACGGACTTGGAAAGAGAAAGGAGAAAAAAACAGGGGGGCACGAGCAGTTCAGTGTAATCAATATTTACTCAGATAACAGCAAATGGGGGAAAGTACTGACATTTGTGAGCGCGGCAAGGGGTATTTTTTGTTTCAGAGTTTCCGAATTGGGAGTGCAAAACAGCCGAAAATAAGCATGTATCTTGGTGTGTGCAAATTAAGTTAAAATAGTTTTAACGAGAAAGATACTGCCGAAGAAATAGAACAAAAGAAGAGAAAAGAGGAGGATGAGAAGAAGAAAAAGAAGAAGAAGAAGAAGAAGAAGAAGAAGAAGAAGAAGAAGAAGAAGAAGAAGAAGAAAAAGAAGAGGAAAAAGAAGAAGAAGAAGAAGAACAACAACAACAAGTACAACAACAACAACAATAAAACAACAACAACAAGCGGAATGGGAGAGGGGGTGGTAAGAGAATGCAAATTTGGTAACTACATAACAAGCAGTTTGTTATTTGTTTTGTCGAAACATATAAACTCATTATGAATTAAATTTTTACTATTGTTTTTGCATTTCTTCATAAATAAATTCAGCATAATTATTGAATAGCAAGAGAGACACACCAACTGAACGAATAGCGCCAAAACTCTTTCATAAATTAATTGCAATTGTTTTAATTTACTATCAAACGCACTACAGATTTTGAATAGATAGTCTTAACTTTCAAAACGATCTATATGTGCTTCGGATATCTTGGATACCATATTTTATACATGGCATATATCATGGACTCAAAGTAAACGTTTGAAAACCGTATATGCGTTATACTTCCCTCACAACTGAAAACGAATAATATTAGGCAGTATATGTCAGATAATAACAAGAACAGTTTTGTATCCTCTGTATGATGATTAAGAAATTGTGTAATTATGAACCAATAAATTGTTTAATTTTTCTCACTTCTAATGCTAACTAAACCGTGTGTTTATTTCAAATTTTCAATACACTGTAAATCTATAAAATCGTTTCAAAAAAGCTTTCTTTGTGAAGTAGTTTTACAGCCTAAAAACCGACTCCTTTAGGGTTTCATTACACTTTTTAACAGAATGATTCTGTTATATTTCTGGAACTACTGAAGATATCTTAAAACAAAAAAAAGCAATGTGTAACATGGAATTGTCCACCAGGATGTCCATGATCTGATGCCATCGTGGATATTTCCTCGTGTCACAAAGACTGACTATTTATTGCAATAGACGAGGAAGAATGTACAAACTTACTGAGGGACTTCCTCTTGGGGAGACAGCGTACTGTTGGCGACCAGGCCATGGAGAGAAACTGGTGGGCGTCGCGGAATTGGCGAGCGGATGGCACAAGAAGCATGCTGATGGTTTTAATCAACGCACAACAAGCGAAGTTAACTCCACAGAATGGTGTTTAAATCCAAAATAGTTGAACGGTCACTGGATCTATACATGTATCAAAGCATTTACAATCCATGCTCCTTGAATGGTGTACCTAATGGTAATGCTGTCAACAGAGAGGGTTTTGAGCTCACTGTAAAATGCACTTATATTTATCTAAATTTATAGATGTTACTGTAAATCCTTAAACAGGAAAAAAGATAGTAAAAAACATGACATGATCAATTGACTATTTAATGTCAAGTCCATTCAATAAAGCAATAACTATTGAGAAAACCCTTTCATCATTGGGCCAATATATTTTTCATTATTATCAATACAGACGAGTTGCTTTCTTACTAAGCTATAATTAACTTGTTCGAAATAAAAACTCTATATTCACATAAAAAAAATAAAATAAAATAAAAAAGACCTGTCTGGATTTGAAGTTTTAACACACTCGTTTATATCGACGATTTGGCCTTACACAATTACTTTAACACAGGTGTGTGACTAAGAAGTGAACATAATTCATGGAGTATAACAACGTGAAATTCAGACAGCATCAGGTATTTAGGGGAAAGCAATGAGGACTAGACTAAGTTATTATAGTCGCAGTATTAACAAATGTCATAAACACATTTTGACGCAAAATTAATATTCTGATTCACTATACTCCGAAGACACACAATTATTGTAAATAAATAAATAAAAGAATCTAAGCTACAATTCAAACTGCACGGTCTCAGATGTGGCCACTTTGCTTATAACTGCAAATCAGGAAATAACAAAAAATGAAACACAAAAATAGTCCTCGAAAAAAACACCAACCCTGGTTTGATTAACAGGAGTCAATAAATTTCAGCTCATAAGGAATAAGAATGTACACCACTTTTTGCTACGGCAAAACTAAGCTACGTCAACTCTGTTTAATTTGGGTATCATATCCTCGCCCAGTGAGCGCACCGAGAACTGCGAGAGATTGAAACTAGACCGTGGCGACACAGCGTTTTCTATAGAAAACATTCAAACCTTCCGCCCCGGCATCTATAGGACCTACAGCTCGTGCGATTGGTGACCGAATGATAATTACGTTTTGATCGTTGCGCGACAGCCACAAACTGACGTCAAATTATCACCGACGTAGCTCCACACTTATCATTTTGTATAGCTAAACGTTGACCCTGGTTCTAAAATTATCCACCAAACCTGGACCACCACAAGGTTTACGCCATGTACCGTCTCGACGGGTAACGCACAAACCAAAGTGAACGATGGGAGTCTTCGATTAGACGGAAAATGGGGAGGTGGGGAGGTCGGGGTCTTAGCCCTAACAACGGCACAAAAGACCCACTGAAGGTGAACTGTGACATCAAGGTGGATAAGAATGGTGTCCAGTGGAGGGGAGCGAGGGCGGAGGGGGTGGGTAAGTGTATACCGGACTAGCCGCGCGACGACGCAACGGCCAGCCTCCGGCACAAAACGTTTCTAAGGAAGCCGTGAGTGATTTCAGTCAACACCGCCACGTAATGGTTGGTCAACACATGCTTTTCAGTTACCCTCTCCCTCTCCCGCTATTATTCCTATCGCACCGCCCTTTGCCCGTCGACGGACCAACAACTTTCCACCTTTTCTCTTAATATACTTTTTGTATCATAAGTTTTGTAACTAATAGAAGGAGGAAGAGGAGGAGGAGGAGGAGGAGGAGGAGGAGGAGAAGAAGAAGAAGAAGAAGAAGAAGAAGAAGAAGAAGAAGAAGAAGAAGAAGAAGAAGAAGAAGAAGAAGAAGAAGAAGAAGAAGAAGAAGAAGAAGAAGAAAAAGAACAACAGCAACAATAACAACCACAACAACAACACAAACATAAAGGGCATACCTTTCTGTCTCCGATTTAAAAAAAATCGCGAATTATGGCATTTGATCTTTCTATACAAACGTACACATTCCCATATTTTCAATTCTTTTTTCTTTTACCTGTGTGTATCTCCATCACACAAGTTCCACGAAACACACCACATTAGATTTATGCCCCTCAAAGTCTGAGCCCCCGCCAGACAACAATAGACAAGGACTCCCTCCTGGGTATGCTCTAGGCCTGACGCCTGACGCCCAGAATCCCTGGCCGAGCGCATTGGCGACCAAGGCTCTCTACGATGTAACATGGGATATCTCCAAATCCCCGCCGACAAGCTGGGTAGATCGGAAACTCCAAGGTCAGCGAGCCAGTCGGGCGGATGACGATGGGCAATGGCTTAAGTTGGTCTTGGTAAGCGCATATAACCACCTTGGGACGGAGAGGGATTAGTTTAAATCTCCAAATACGATGCAATATTCCTCGAATGTGCAAGAAATGGGAGAGACGATTAGGCAAGAGCATTCAACAAGGAATTTTGAAAAACTTAGATTCATTTACAAATGTATGTAGGAAGGACGAGTTAGAGTGAAGAGAGGGGATGTTTGAATTGATCAGGAGTACATTGTGGGGTAGGGCGGGGTATGAGATCCCCAATCCACATTCTGAAACTTCTCAACAAGCGTGTCAGTGATCGTTCACTCGGCGTCCTACCCGAGGCGATAAAGGCTAGCGTTCTATGGTCCTTTCTGTTCAGATGTTGTTTATAGGTCTTAATTAAAGTGGTGTTTCACCGGCTCGGACGATAATTTACTCTCGGCGGTAAGCAAGCATGTTAACTTTTCTCTTGCTATGATAGAATGGAGTTGACAATACAAGGAAACAGAGAAATGAGATATGGATATATACATAGATAGAAAGGAGAGAGAGAGAGAGAGAGAGAGAGAGAGAGAGGGAGAGAGAGAGAGAGAGAGGGGCAGAGAGAGACAGAGAAATACAGAGAGAGACACAATCGTAGAGAGAAATTTTCGAAGATAGCGACCATATAAATAATATTTTAGTGAAAAAAATTAATGCACTTATGTTCAAGTCAACTATGGACTCTAAGTCAAACCATTTGTTGCACACTTATACCCTACGCGACGGCTGTCATTATTGACACTGCAATTTTCTAGCAATAAAAGTGACAAAGAAACAGAAAAGGTTTATTCATCCGGTAAACTGTATCAAACTTCCATGACATTGACTGTTGCATCCTTAAGTTACACAATATACATGTAACTTATTTTAAATGGAAGGAAACGTAAGACCATCTGTAAAAAAAAACGCGACGCTAAATTTCAAATTGTACGTGTTTAGTGTAAATTGTCGTATAATCTTAATAAGAAAAGAAAATGATGGCCCATTATCCTATCGACTTACGGACATCAACGCGTCAGTGTCGAAATTGAGACGTCAACAAAAGAGACAGCATGAAACCTATGGACTTTTACAATTATTACAACTGCCTCATATAAGCAAGTCTCCTCCTAAAAGTACGGCGACAGATGCGAAAAAAAATTTTTTTCATACTTTGTGTCTCGTAAGCCATTGGCTGCTTGAACGATCGAGGCGAATTGAGAAGGGTGTCTTCACTTAGACGTGTAATGAATTGTGGTCATCCTCGCCACACAGAAGCAGAGTGGCCGTAGGCTACGTCTCGAGGTGGACACAACAATAAAACCAGATGGACATGGATGGGTGTAAAACTACAGAACAAATTGGCGTCATTAAATATTGCTGCCTCTATAATATCATCGATTTTTTGTTAAAGTTCAGTTCAGTTGCTTATCTTTCTCTGTGTCGTAAAGCGTGATCGCAAGAAAATACAGTTGCATAGAAGATAAAATAGGACGAAAGATTTCTTCCCAAAGATTCAACGTTTTTACAATATTAAGATCAGTACTTCACTATATTAAGCATGGCTAAGCATTTAGGATTTAAAATAAAAAAATCATTTTATTATTTTACAACAAAGGGCAATACACACGTGTGGTAAATTTAAAGACAGCTCATTACATGCGGCTCATGCATGCCATCACTAATCTTTCAAATCGAAAACGATCCTTCAAATGCAACAGACCTGCTTGTTATAAATAAAATATTTTTAGATCTGGACCCCCCCCCCCTTCCTCGCCTTGCCCCCAACTCACCACACCCGAATAAAAAAAAAGCATTATTGGTCATTTCACCAAACCCACGCCTACGCGGTAGCATCAGTTTTATTAGACACGATTTTACCAATGTGGTCGACGCCCGCCAAATCTTTTCCAGCTTGTTGGAGCTATAATAAGGTCTGAGATCATTAAGGTGAAAATAATCTCTTTTGTGAAACTTAGGAGACATAAATAATCTGTATGAAACCTACGATGGTCACTGTGATGTAACCAACAGTAAGCCTGTGATAAGATGTCGCTACCCGTATCAATACAACAATACATGTACCGGCTGCAGGACAGATAAAGAAAGCCAACACCTGGGACGGATGGTCTGCAGGTTGACCAGAAGCGTGAGAAACTTGCAACACACATACGGTACTGATTGACTTAGCGATCTGCGTGAGAAAGGCAGTACATTCGCAAGGTGGATGTTGGTTTAATGCATCACAGGAGAGCTTGGACAAACAAAGTAAATAATAGTAAAATAACTTTATCTTTACAACAGTAGCAACAGAAACTCTAAACAAAACACCCCCCTCAAAAAAACAACAACAACAAACAAACAAAACAAAAAATCAGCAAACAATCAATAAACAAAACAAGACAAAAAGAGAACCAACAACAATAACGACTTATCGCCAGATCAACTAAAACAATTGCAAAAGCAAAGATGGTAAGACTGTAAGGGTAAAATTTAATCATACCTGCACTTAATCTTTTTTTTTCCAAGTTTTAAAAATGATAAAGAAGAAAGAGACAAAATCAAATAAAGAAGCGTTCAAGTTTACACGTATCTTGTCCCTTGTATCAGCTGTGTAAACTTTCTGTATAAAACCAAGTGCATTTTGCGTTACCCAAATCCTTCCAAATTACACCTTCCCGCGCCCCCAAGAGGAAAAAGAAGACTTAGAGCATTGAGAGCAATGGTGAATAAACGGAATCACTGGTCTGATCAATATTTACATCTTCCTGGCAAAACAATCATGACTGGATCATAATTATTATTGATTTAGTCTCTTCTGTGATGAAAGGAGGCTTGTTTTCCACCCCAGAATGTTTTTATTTACCATGTTGAGCCTTTTTGTTTTCACGTTTTACGTGACTTCAAAGGATGCAAATGCGGTTATAGTATATGTAATTAAAAAAAATCCCAATATAAGTTTGCACTACGGAAAATTTTAGCAACCAGAAACCGTTGAAATCTGTACAGTTTACATTTTCATTAGCGATTCAAAGTACTAAACGGTAAAATATACAGCACAGCGCACAATGTCAAGCACCTCCGTAAGCAATACATCGAACACCTACGGAAACTTCAAAAGTCCTTGTTGGGAGAAAAGATCAATATTGAACGTCAACAAAATCAGATCCTTCAAAAGCCTTATAAATCCAATGACGGTGGGCAAAGCAATTCTTTGTAATACCAGAGAGGGTGAAGTAGCTAAAACCCATTGTCTGTGGTAATACAATGTACCATTTGTATCAAGTGTCGCCCAAGTCCGTTTTGCTTCTTACTCGTGGGAAGATGTTAGATTAACAAGCTAAATTACTAAATTAAATTTAATCATTTTAGCGATTTTTGTTTTCTAATCTGCGAGTCTATTAAAAATACAAAGTGCCAGGGACAAGTTCCAACAATATTCTGATTGGATATTTAGTAAATGGCAGATTTTTGTCAGATTTTGCACTGAGTAATAATCATTAGTGTGTCACCAGTAATAGTAATAAACCCCTTGACAAGAGAAACAAAATAATTAATTCAATGTGTACAGCTCACACTGCTCTTTAATAAAACCGAGACAAATGCCTCAAATCAGGATATTAAAAAAATACGGCACCCTATTTCAAACAACAACAGCAACAAGTTTTCGGCATCCAACTCGAACTTGTTTTTTTTAAAAACCAGAATAAGCTAGCCATTCAGTCTCCAAAAGTATCATCATCATCTTTTAAAAATAAAGAAACAAAACAAACAAAAAACAAAAACAGACCACCCAGGGGTCCCCGACTCCACCTTAGAAATATCCATATCTCCCCCAGTCTTTCCAAGCAGGTATTTGACCTGGGGCCAATTTAGTCGGCTACCTAAACCCTTGCTGATGATCTTGGTGCTATATTTAGCTTTGAAAACCTGTAGGGCCAAGTTTAGCTCCCCTTGTATCTTTATGATCTGGAGCTAAACTGGGGGCTGGCGATGGGTGAGCTCTCACTCACCCCTGTTTACCCAAATAACAGGCTGGGTCAGCATAGTAAACACATCTTTGCAATCAGTGCAAAAGTGAGCTCTTTCATTTAGCAATCTGGCTAGGTTAAGGCAATTTAATTTGTTGCTGTGCAGATAGAGCAAAAATAAAAAATGGCTTTATTGATACCATTCTGGACAAACAAAAAGACCTTTACAAGTAGATCACTATAATAACTGTATCCGAAAGAGTTCACTTCTATGAATTGGTCTATGCATAATGAGACTCTGTGAGCGCTAAGTGATGGAAATGCGATAAGTAGCCTGCCTGAATCTCCAGTAATGGATACACAGTCATGTATGTGTTGGTACATTGTACTCACCAATGAGGGGGTAGGGCGATCCCTCCTTGCCCGAGATCACCCACAGCTGGTAGTTGCTGCACTCGTTCTCCTGAAAAGAAAAGAAAAGTAATATTTTTTTTTACTTTTAAGTCCTCTGAGGTCACCGAAGCATTATATATGGAACTGATGCACGGACTGTGTTCAAACCGCGGACATACCGCTCTTAGCACAGAGCACTACACGATTGATTTACCGGCGCTCCCCACTCTTTCTTATTATATAACTATTCAATACATGTACAATACATAGATAACTGATATTCTGAACCAGTACCAACAACACTGTTAATATTTTAAAATATACAGGCTAAAAACAGCACGCTTTCTATAGAATAAAAAAATGGACTAGTGGTGCGTATAGTTGGGAAGTTTAACACGATTGGACATACCTGGATAAATTGTCAAATTTTAGAATTCCCATAGAAAGATTGTATGGGTCAAAATGATACGGGTGGTCAAAGATTTCATAGTTGTATTAGAAACTCACTTTGTAGTCTAATAATGATCTTTTACTTTCTAGTTCACTAACCATATAACCATAATCTACTTCATGAGATACTTTTTCAACTGACCAATCGCCGACTCATTTCAAAGCAACATCTGAAACGCCCCCGCCCTCAATTTCGATTGGGATCAACAAAATGTGCTACTAACAAACAAAAGATCAGCTCGTATCAAACGAGTCGGGTGCGAGGCCCCACTTAGCTGGGTGAAACCGACCTCCAGGTACAGCTAACAACAGATCAAAGAGATACCGCCTAATTGGCGTTCCTCCTCCTCCCCCCCCCCCCCCCCCCCCCCCCTCCCCCCCTTTTTTCCACGCCTGCAGGGTAAGTTGGCTAAAGCCACGCTGACTAAGGTGGTGGGGTAGCTAGATGACGGGTCTTGCCAGTGGTCAAAGCTTGACCACACACAGTCCACATCTGTGGCCTGAATTGCGTTTGTGTGACACACCTGACTGACGCGGGGTTGTGCATGTGGGAGGATGAGACACAGAAGGGATAGACAAAGAGAAGCTTGGGTAAACAGCGCAGTGCGCACCCGTAAGAAATAACGGAGCGCATGGGAAATTTATGTGGCGCGTGGATACCGTATCGCTTTTACGTGGTCCCTCACGTTTCTTTGTATAGAGGGAAAGGAGAGAGGTAGTTTCTATGAAGTGGGAGTATTGGTGCGAGGGGTTTCTATTACACGTACATCCTGCATAGCTAAACGAGCATCAACAAATGTGATTTTAGTAGACTCGTTTTTTTTCTCCAAAAGAACAGAATGATACATAGTTTGTTATGTGCCGAGAATTTACTAACACTTGCGGGGCAAAAATGTCAACTCCTATCTAATACACACGTTTTTAAAGAAAAGTTGGCTCGTGAAGAACTTCATAGATTAGGAAAATATGATTGGATGTTGTTCTACATTGTAACGTTTATAAAAAGGGTGTTGACAAGAGAGAAGTCAACGTTACTGGCCTGGATGTTTGGTAAAATCAGAGAAATACTATAACTTAAACCAAAAAAAAAAAAAAAATAGCGTTCGTGAAACAAAAAGATGAGAGAGAAAAAAAATATCAAAGAAAAGTTTAATGCTCCTTCCAAGACATACCTTCACGACTTCCCTACGCGAAGGTCAGGTCATTGTTAAAAACCCCCCAGAAACAAATCGATATAGATATGCATTTTGTGGGGATTTTCTTCTAGCTTTGGAATTTTAAATACATGTACTAGTAATATTTACTTATACTCCTTGTCCCTGTAAAAATAAACACGCTCCAAATGAACTTCAAAATACTTGAAGTTACTTAGAAAAATACCGTAGCGCATTAAACAAAGGAATTTTTTTTGTCGCCGGGCACGGAATAGTCAGGTTTTTGTTTGTTTTTACAGAGCGAGAAATTCTTTTAGCAAAACTTTGAGATTGCTTTAAAAATGTTTAATTTAGAAGAAAGTCATCTTTAAAAGATTTGTACTTTGTGATATTGATCCTCGAATACTTCACTGCTGTAGGAAACAATTAGTAAACAAAATTGCTCGATTTTAAGAAACAAGAATACACGTTTATGGAGCTCAGAGAAAGGCAATAATTATATTATGACACAGTGTACAATATTTATAACTTCAATGTACTATAAGTTCCTTCGGTAAACTTGTATTACAATAGCTTACCTTACGTTGAGCATTTACACACAATAAAACATTGTTGGAACTGAGGGAAGAAACAAACTCGCACATTTCAAAAGAACGATACCTCTATAACAAAACTTTGATCTAGCCAAGACAACAGACAGAAGTGACCACTGACTGAGAAGTATTTCCTCGACATTGCAAAGGACAGGGCGAGAGCACCGATCCCCCGGCCCGCTAGGAAGCTTAATTAACTGTCCTCCCCATATCTGGGTAGCCCAGGCTTGTCCTTACAGCGACCGCAGTCATAGTTTGGGCGGAAGGGGAGAGGATGCAAACAAGGACACACAACAACAGAGTTTAGGGGGGCGGGCTGAATTATGTCCTCTCAGTAATTCTTTAATTTCCTAAGTTCTTCAATTATTCATAAAAAGGAGATGGAAAAGCGTGGTTTGTTTTTTTGTGGTGTAGCATCTTACTCGGGGACATAGGAGAAGTTCAACTAAGAGAGAGCTACAAAGTTCGTTTTTCATTTTTGTTTTTGTTTTTCCTCTTTTGAAGCGGTCACGACCTGTGGCCAGAAACGAACCATGACTGTCACAATCCGGGCAGGACAACCCAAACGCACACCCACTAGGATTTGTATGCTGTCCTTGGCTAACTCTCCACACATAACGCCTTTTTTGGTATAAAGACCCATTGATCTTACCAATAAACTTCTCGTGTTTTTTTTTGTTTTTTTTTTTGGTTAGGAGGCAAATCTGAGGCTTACCTGAATCTTTTCATATTTTGTGTGGTTTGGGCAATAAATACAAATACTAGAACTGTGCTTGACATATGCTATATTAGCACCCAGAACGTTATATTTCTACATCCAATTTTCACAAAACGAAAGAGAAGAAAGTATCTCCTGTACTGATATCGAAAAAACAACAAACAACAACAACAAACAGCGACAACACAATCTTTTAAGTTTTCAAGACAGTGATAAAGTTAAAAAGTCCCAATGAAAAGCCAAGTGAAAAATAAAAGTTTTTTTTTAAAGAACACTAACGAAGAAAAGGTAAAACTAACGCTAACAACTAGAGTATATATCTATAAAAACAAATAAATAAAAAAAACAACTAAACACGCGCACAAACGAGTACAGATTGAAAAAATAAAACGACAAGCTTCAAAGTTTTTGTGAATTATATTTACCCACTGCTTGTTATAAATACATGGATAGATTTTACTCGTTCCAACTAAGCTTCCCAGTCCTACTTCTAAAAGTTACTGTAGAGTGAAATTAGTAAAATATGCTGCTCCTGGGGAAAATGTTGGGCTAAAAATTTATATATATATATATATATATATTTATATTTATTTTCTTCTTAATCAATATTGGGCTAAAAATTTATATATATATATATATATTTATATTTATTTTCTTCTTAATCAATATTTAATTTTTTAAAGTCGTACATGGTTACAAAATCTATAGTCTCATGAAAGAATGTATACGTAGAGGATATTCGAGACTTGACCGGTCATATTAAACGGACACCGATAAAAGCAATAAAGAAAGAACGTGGGATCAAACACACAACCCTTCTATTAGAAGCAGCGCGTTTACCCTTGGACCACCGCACAGGGACTGAATCCCTCCTCCCCAGGCCTAGCCTTCCATGTGACTGTTTACCACTGGCTTGGCCTGGTGTGACCCCGCGAGGCGGGACCTGTCCACACACAGAGTGACGTAACACAAGGTCAGCCCAACGAAGGCTTTCTCTGTCAGACTGGCCCTTCCTCCTATAACTTTCTCTCTCTCTCTCTCTCTCTCTCTCTCTCTCTCTCTCTCCTCTCTCTCTCCCTCGCTCGTTCGCTTACGTTCATTTCATTGTTTTCCTTTCTCTTTTCCACAATGGTAGAAACTTTGGTTTTCCGAAATTCATATTGTATTAAAACAACAACCCCAAAATAAACGCCGGAAAATACAACACAAACATCAAGCTGCCTACCCCACCCATTTTGAACAACACGAGTCTCTGTCCCTATCACTGTCCGAGTCAGAAAATAGGACTTAACGCAACAAACAGTAACTAAAACAATGGCAACGAGAACAGGACAAAGGTGGAATCCTCCCAGGTTTGAATCACTCACTGTCTTTGCAAGTCAAGATGGACCCGTTTGAGATGGATCAACCCATTCTCTTTTTGTTTGATAGTTTCAACGATGGAAGAATGCAGGATATGAACAATAGAAAAGGAAAAAAGAACACAAAAAACAATAACGAAAAAACAAACAAAAACATTAAAAAAATATGAATCGAAGAAAAGAGATATTGAAATCTTGCCAATGTGGTTGTGCAAAAAAGTTCAATCTATGATTCTATGAAAGAATCAATAACCATTTCAGCCAAACAAGTAATTATGAAAAAGGCGCTTAGGAAAAATATAAATATAGACAATTTTATAATGGCAACGGAGGAACTCTTTATTGAAAACGCGTATAAACATAGAAATAGAAAAATAGAAAAAAGTAGTAGACAAATATGACGTAGATTTTTGTAAAGACAAAAATAATTACTCACCGCCGCCGCCCCCCCCCACACACACACACACATCAAAATTAATATCAATATTATGTGAACAACTGAAACCATTGAATAGTTTACCAACAGGACTGTAAGCCAAAGTCTTTAGAGCTAATAGAAGCTCTACTTATTTTTTTTTTATTTTTACGCTAGCCCTATTAAAAGGGCACAAGGAAGAAAGAGTAATTGGGGCTGTCGATCCAACTGGTATCGAAGTCGATGACTCCAAACCAACATTATTTCGATAGAAAATAATGCCCGTTTACACCTCCCCTTTCAAAGTAGGTTTCATAAACTTCGCATACATACAAGCATACTTATAGTAAATGTACGAAGTATAGTAAGTATACAAATGTACTCTAGGTCTATGCAGTTTTTAGTACCCCCGCCCGAGGCTCTTCAAAGCCCCGCCCTGACCAAACAAGGTCAGGCCGGAGTCGCCTGCACACCTGTGCACTGCATGGGTCAACAGCGCCATTGTGTGCACCGTTTACGGCGGGGGCGAGGCGACATGGGGGTATCGAAACACACACACACACACACACAAATATGCATACTCTCTACACCTACCACTGCTACTACATATACAAGTAACATCAAAATGTACGAGGGAGTTTCACTGTAGATCACCTCAAAGGTTTGGAATTCGACACACACACACCCACATGCGCGCGCACACACAACCTAACTAAACAAAAACAAATATAAGAAAATATCCCCCCCCCCCCTTTTACATCCCCCCCCCTAAAAAAAAAAAAAAAAAAAAAAAAAAAAAAAAAAAAACAAAAAAAAAAACAAACGAAATATTGCATTGGTAGAGAAAAAAAGTTTACGAACAACCCGGAAGTTCTGAAATTGAAACCGCGTAGGGGATTTGGTAGCCAAGCAAACATTCACATGGAAAACCTTGTGTAATAATTTATCTATCTACACATACACGATTCACCTTTCTTACACAGGTCTTTAGGTAAACATCAATACGACCTTATCTATGAGGATTTCAGGGCCCAGGGACGTAAAATAATTCATAACCAGGTAAGAAAAGTTTGAAGCAATTAAAAACATTAATTTTGAACACTTTCGCACTTGGAAAAAAAGACAGACAGTTGGATTACGGAGCGGACCAGTTCATGTCTTAAAGCCTCGTACCTTTTACCAGTGGGGACTTTATACATCGCCAGTGTAGACAATAATAATTTACTTTTAAGTGCACTTGTGCCCTATCACCGAATATGACTCGTTGGGAAACATTGGAAATGCAAACCAATCAAAGTTAACCTTTTTTTATACCGAAGTGAACAAAAAGACAGCACACTCACCGAGACGTTGAGCTGCCTGAGACAGGTGTGCAGGACATCCTTAGCCTGGGTCTCGTTGTTGATGGTCATCTGGCAATGCTGACCATTCGCCTGGGGGATAGAAATTGATATAAATCAACTAAATGAAATGTATTCCTCTATACGCTTTTGTTTTGTTTTGTTAGTCCATATCCTAAAGTCTATTGTCAGCAACTGAGCTATCTCGCGTGCGGACTGTCTCAAGACTAGCATAAACAGTTCACATTATGTTGAAGCCAACCCAAGCAGTTCGAAACAAGACACATTGATGGGAATTCGAACTCAAGACCATCTGGTTAGAATGGTGCCGTACGCTCTACTTATTAAGATGCCTGAGCATCTTAACTGTGTGCTCCTTAGTTCTGTGTTCCTCGCTAGTATTTCTATTGATTCAACGGAACATTAAAAAAATATGGGGATGTCTTGAAACAAAGTCCTCAAAACTATTTTCTCAGACATGTAAAATTACTTTGGAATCCAGAACTATTAAAAAAAAATGACTACATGTACTGAAAACATGTTAGACATATCTGCTAGGTAGCAATGAGATACTAAATCACTGCAGGATACTTACCGACTCAATGTCTCTGGGTGACACCTTCAGCTGCAATGTTTTGCCCTCGTCTCTCAGTTTTTCCTCAGTGATTCGCCTAAGGAGGAATTGAGGAGGACTATTAATTGATCTAGGAATCAAGTTAATGAAGTAACGACACTTATGTGCTCTACTACAATAAATAATACACGCGAAGCAAATACATAACCTGGTATATTAATGCGGTCATGATGAAAGAAAATTAAGATAAATGATTGCGAAATGCAGCGGTACTCATCAACTTATTCCGAAACTGAAAATACAAGCAATGTACACACAGACCTAAGAATTAATAAAAAATAATACCAACAAGCAGAAGACCTTTATAATTACTTTAATAGAGAAAATTTCTACCAGCGCAATGAAGTTAAATTATTAGGGACAGAAGAGGTGTGATTTGAGCGGAGGGCATAAACGCTTGATCTTTTACATTAATTCTTTGATAATAGAAACTCAATATGATTGTATCATTTGTCATCAATTGTATATAAAAAAAATCTAGTGAATGGATAATTGAGAGGGGAAAGAAGACATGTTAAAATTATACATTCCTAACTTAAGATCAAGAAGAAAAAAAGACAATGGTACACTAATAAGATCAAGCCAAGACCCAAATACTAAATCAATACAATCATGCACTTGAATTAAGTTTACACAAGTGACCCAGTGGCATAGTTTATGTTTCTTTTGACATTGTCTTTGCTCTGATTTCTTGATTGATTAAAATGGCTAAATTTACTTATTTAGGTTGAACCACAGGGTTCGTGTAGTCTTTATTGAAAGAATCACATTTAATTACATTGATAAGACTAGCTTGCAATGACAATGTTATCTATCTAGAGCAGTCTCAGTGGTTAAATCTATGTCAAGTGCAGTCTATGACAACTATGGATTGTCCATTACTGGTCGTCGAAGCAAAACCTACTATCGATGAACACAGAAGGAATCGAAGTATCCTAATGTTAGAGCTTCAAGGTAAAATGCGACGCATAAATATGTTATTTCTGGATAACGAGGTCCACTTGTAAATTACACTGTCAGTTTAATCTTCTATGAATTTTTACTCTAGAAAAAAGCTCTATTAAGGGATTAGGGAAAACAAAACAGACAACAATGTATGGTTTTGATGGTATAAAAAGCCATTTGTCCAAGTACATGTACTTAAAATGCTTTCATTTCACGAACGTAGTTTAAATCTCGCAAGTTTAGTGTGCCCAAAGCAAACGTCATTGTATCTTCTAAAGATACCCCTAATAAGCACAGTGAATACATTATGCGAGTGTCCCCTGAATAATATCTGACGAATCTTGCACCGATGCATGCATTATACCCAAAACATGAGTTTCCTTGGTTTTTCTTCGTTCATTTCCAGGACTGGTCTTTCAAAAAAATTGCAATTAATAATTCCGCTTCCTCCTCTTTCTCTTTTACTGTAGTGATGAGTGAAAATCATACTCTTCATTAATCATTAAACGAACCCTAAAACAACTACGCTTTAAGCCTCCAGAAAAAAAAAAACACACACACACACATACACAGAGGATTATAATAGAATTAGACATGGACGAACAAAATACAATACACATTTAAAGCACCTCAACGAATCACCTATGTGTACTCGATGTAATGGAACCGACCATTATAAGCCTTCACTGCTCTTTAACAAAACTCAAGGAGGATAGTTCTGACACAGTTCAGACTACCCAGGACAGGATGCCACATTGGACTGACTTGCTAAACTTGCAGGTGAAACCATACGATACCACCACTATAACTACTTATAGATCTAGCCAATGTTACACAAGGCAATCAACATTGCTCACTCTGAAAGTTTTTGCAGCCAGTCAGCTTTGAGCTGATCCGTGGGAAAAGTGGCCACCACATTAGTCGTCGGCCAGCCGAGAACGAAGGATTTCTCCGAGGGTCGAGTCGTCTCGGAAACCTCTTCGATACAGGACGCGATCCACATGTCACATAGCTCCACCCTTTGTTTTAGCTTGAACGCTGTGCTTGATCTGGTAGATGGTGGAAGGGGAAGAGTAGATGGACAGATAAATGGAAGGTTTTCTTTACAAAGATACACTGTACTATCAAAATGGAAACGGAAATTGAGGTACAGAAAAAAAAGATAGTGAGATAATGTCGGGGTAGTCACATATCAGGAAGAGATAAAGAAAGAAAGATATATATATATATATAGAGAGAGAGAGAGATAGAGATAAATAGATAGATAGATAGATATATAGATATATAGATAGATAGATAGATAGATAGATAGATAGATAGATAGATAGATAGATAGATAGATAGATAGATAGATAGATAGATAGATAGATAGATAGATAGATAGATAGATAGATAGATACAGGAGTGGTAAAAATATAGATGAATTGGTGTAAACGGTCGGTAAAGCAAACGGAAAGGTATGATGCGGAGTTAAAACAAATGGAAAGACAGAGATACACATTGGAACAACACGAGAGAGTGAGAGAGAGAGAGAGAGAGAGAGAGAGAGAGAGAGAGAGAGAGAGAGAGAGAAAGACAGAGAGAGACAGACAAACAGACAGACAGACAGAGATGCCTGGAGAAACTTACTTTTGTTTTGCTACTAGCAACAGATCCGTGAAGAGAAACAGGTATCTTTCTTGGATTTGCATGCCCTGCAAAAGATAAGATGATAACGTTAATAATTATTTTCCCAAAGCTTAAAAAAACAAGAAAACAACTCCAATCTCCCAACCTCAAACGAAGCAATTGAAGTCACCGACACTCCACCCCTATAAAGAGCACCTAAAAAGTTACAAATACAAATGAATTAAGTCTTTACACACATAGATAATACTTTCAGTAACACGATCCTTAAATTAAAACATACATAATGGCAAAAACAAACACAAAACAAAAACAAAAACACGACTGAAACTTTACAATACTCAACTATGAAAACACCTAAAGAAAACCCCCAATAAAATAAAACAGCAAAAAAAGCGAACAACAAAAACAAGAACCAAAAAAGTAAAACGATAAATTTATTCTTAGAGTTAATTGTCATTTTTATCTGTATGCGCACGATCGGTGTGTGTCTTTTAAAAATATATTTTTTTATATTCGACCTTTCCAGTTAGTACTTGAGGTAAACCAGCAAGATCAAGACACCAAGGCTGGAAGCTTACTCTTATCGCAGGCTGAATTTTGAAATGCGCCAGTTATACGAGTTCTCGTACATACAACGCTCTGTGAATAGTTTTCAGCATTTTGATTGCCTCTGTAAGATGTTTGTATGTCTAAGAAAGACAGAACGAAAATGGAGAAAAATGGATAAAAATATGACCCTATATTACCAAGACATTTTAAAGAGTTAATTGCCACAATCGATTTCTTTCTCTCACCAATCCTCTGTCTATGTTCGCTCTGATCGTTCTTTGCATCTTTGCTTTCTTTCTGGGGGCGCGGTGGCCCTGGGGTAGAACATCGGTTTCCGACGCAAAAAGTACGGTTCGAGTCCTGGCGATTGCGCCCCCTTCTGGTTGGGTCGGTGTCAGCTTAATGTGACCGGCTGAGACAGGAGTCATAGTAACATCGCCCTGTCTCGCGTGTGGCAGTACATAACATTGTCAGACGTCAGTCTTGAGGCTCGTCCACAATATAGCCTATATAGTGCTGATGTTGGACGTTAAACCAACTAAACAACAACGCTTTCGTTCTGACTGCAGTGATCCCACTCCCAGCCTCGGCCTCTTCATGCTCTTAATTATACCTCTACCTTCTCCTCTTATCCGTCCCACGTCTCCTCCTGCTCTTGGTCTTGCCCCTCCTCCTCCTCCTCCTCCTTCTCCTCCTCTTCTTCTCTCTTTCTCAATCTCTCCGTCCCTCCACTCTCCCTCCCCTGCCACGTGACATCATACTGCAATGTTGTGTGTACAGTACGCGCCCTGCAATGTTGATCCAGGAGGCCTTGACTGCCTGGACAAGACATGATGCGAGTCGCCCCTGCCCGGAGCCGCCAACCTCATCGACCATCAAAAATACAAAATAGCGCAAATAGTAAGCTTATAAGACCGAGAACTGGTTATATTTTGCGTCGTCAGGTTGGCAGCTCTGGCTGAATGCGTCCCGACGTCTGGACCTGGCCCAAACAGACACGTAACCAGTACACTATCATCTCGTGAAGGGCTGCATTATCTGCTTGTAAAGGCTCCTTAAAAGGTTTTACAAGATAAGCTGACACCGATTACCGCTGTATTTCCCTAATAAGGATGCTGACAAACTGGCCAAGTTTAAAGCTAACAGGTTAACACTGGAGGGTTTCACACAGATTTGAGACGACTACTATTAAATTGGCTCCATTTCTGGTTGTTTAACGAACTTTGTAGGACCCTGACCTAAGAAGCTAAAAAGAGTACGGCGGAGTTTGATTTTGGAAAAGACACTATGAAGACAAATGGTTTCCATGCCATACAGTATTACATATTGATAAAATGGGTTTAAACATACAGTATTAAATTTTGGTTAAATGGGTAAATCTAATAACTGAGTGAGAGAGACGAGTCTACAGCACTGATTTGGCAACGTTTTTTAGGAGGTCATCCTTTCTTATTTTTACCTAATTAGTTAAATTAGGTATTATAGGCGTCAAGCTAGCAACAGTTAAAATGGTCGCTATCGAGTTTAGAAAGAGCAGCATCAATATTTTATTTAGCGAGTCGCCACAAGCCTTTTGTTAACGGAGAAGGTTTGTGGCGACTCGGTAGACCGCTGAAATGACGAGCAAAAGGTGGACGTTTTGATTCTTAACTGGAGTCTCAACTCCAACGTGGCAGTTGAAAGCTATCTTTAAAACATATTGGGGGTGAATATAATCCAAGGTTACTCCTAAGCACAATTTCTGTTTTTTTGGTCGCCAAGGTTTTCTGAAGAGTCATTTACATAATATTATTGTATGAGGCCATCAGCTGAGATCCAGAGATCGAAACCTTGGACAGACTGCTAGGCTCGTCAGTCAAGAACGCTAGCAGCTGAGCTGCCAAGGAATCTTCACACGTATGTAACAGATTTGAACTAACCACACCCAAAACTTGACAAACAGAATTTTATAAAATGCGCGTCCGCCTAAAAAAATGAATATAAAAAAGCAACATAATAACAACCAGTTTGTTTATGTCACAAAAGAGACAGACCACTAGAAAAGGGAGAGAGGGGTATATATATAAAGAGAGAGACAGCGAAACAGAGAGGAAGAGAGAGAAAACAGACGGAGACAGTCAAATACAGAGAGACAGTAAACTGAAGAAAGAATAAACAATCTATATTAAATTAAAGAAGAAAGAGGGACACGCAGATGGTAATTGGACTCACCGTTGCCAGCTGAACCGGCCCCTCCGTGATAAACATCCGGTTTGAGTCCGTGTCGGCCACCTTAAAAGAGCTGATGACGTCATGATCTTTCTTACCCATGCCGGCATTGGACCTGGTGTTAGAAAGGACAAAACATCATCTTTAGTTTCGAAAATCTCTACGATGAAGTAACGGTAATTAGGATTTTTAAATATATTCATTGAAAATCAGTAAGATATATTAAATTGTATATCTTTATTAAGTAGTATGTATAAAAAAAATTTTTTTTTATTTCTCTTAACCTTTTCGTAGAAAAAATAATCCAATTTATATGAAGAGCTAACAACGATACAGAGTGATATCCCATTGCTTTGTATGATACATTCTTTTTTAAAATTGGTTTGGAAAAAAAAGCTAAAAGAAAAAGTTTGCTAGACTGGCAATCCGGAAAGCTCCCAAATATACTGCTCGCCGTATTCGGTGAAAAACCACAACAGCAATAACAACAATAACAGCAACAACAAAAAACAACAGCAACATCAATAGCAATAAAAACAGTGAAAAACCACAACAGTAGCAGCAGCAACCACAACAACAAGAGCAGCAACAACAAATTAATAATTAAAAATATTTTGTGATGTCGACCAAAGATTATTCATAAAAATTCGACTGCATGATTGTTCATCGAAGGCAACCTGGATATTCTCTTGTTGGCTTGACCTTCATAAACGCGGCAACCTTGGAATGGCATTGGTGGTTGTATAATAGCCGAAGGACTTTTGTTTTAACACAAGCGGAAGGCAAGCAGACCAACTATTGACTTCGTAAAAATGCTTAACTCATCAATGTGGAAGTCGAAATTGTGTGCGCTGGTTCTATCTGCTATTATTTAAAGGTAGGTTTGCTGGAGACGCCTGAGAGAAGGTAAACCTTACGATGTTAACTGCATGTATCATGGCGGTACTATTTAATAGTTTTTTTTTATACGAATGTATTAAAGACAGAACTAGAAGGGCAAAAACAGGGGGAGGGAGGGAGGGAGAGAGAGAGAGAGAGAGAGAGAGAGAGAGAGAGAGAGAGAGAGAGAGTGAGTGTGTGTGAGATAGATAGAGATAGATAGATTGAGAGAGAGAGAGAGAGATGAGATAGATAGATAGATAGATAGATAGATAGATAGATAGATAGATAGATAGATAGATAGATAGATAAATAGATAAATAGATAGATAGATAAATAGATATATAACGATGTAGAAAAAGTGAGGGAGAAAAGAGAGAAAGAGAGAGAGAGATTAAGAAAGAGAGAGGAGGGAGAGAGACCAACAGACAGAATGATAAAGTCAGAAAGGTAGAGTACGAAAATAACTTTATTACACCAATGGAGTTTTCGACATTTTTTGAAACAATTTCTGGACATGTATACCCAAGACTATTTAGTGTGCTCAAGTGTTTTACTAATAATTATTGAAGATTTACTCGCTTTCCCAGAGCCAATACACTTCTAAAAGCATACAAGAATTAGTTTTTAAAAAAACAACAACAAACAAAACAGTTTTATCTCAAAAGTGCTGCTGAACTACTTATCCGTACATAAAAAATAAATAACAGCCAATGCTCTATATAAATATCAATTTATAAAATCTAAACTTACGATAGTACAAGTCACGCAATAGTGTCCTCATCTCATAGTGCCAACTTCGATTTAAAGATCAATTTTTTTTACAACTGACAAAGTTTGTGTGAATATTGTTTGGCCTTTAATAATAGAATCTCTCACTTGACTTAGCATACATTCGCACAATAGGGGAAACTATGTACATAGACCATGAGTCATTGCAAGGGAAGGGAACATGGAGGGCAGAAAGGTGATACAGATGTAAAAAACAAACAAATTATACCCAAACGGTAAAACATTCCCAGCACAGAAAAAACCACACACACGCACACTGCCCACTGCTGAACACACACACACACACACATGCACACTGCTGTTGAGTTGGTTTAACGTCCAACGTCAGCACTATATAGTATATATTGTGGACGAGCCCAAAAATTGACGTCTGACAATTTTATGTGCTGCCATACATGAGACAAGGTAGGGATACCAAGACTCCTGTCTCAGCCTCAGCCGATTACATTGAACTGACACCGGCCCAACCTATAGGTAGCGAAATCGCAAGGGCTCGAACCACGGACCTTTTGCGTCGGAAGCTGATGTTCTAACCCAGGGCTACCGCCCCCTCTCCCCCCCCCTCCACACACACACATACACAGACACCCCCACAGAGACAGAGAGAGAAAGACAGTTAGATAGATAGAGGGAGTGAGGGAGAGGAAAATAGAGAAAGGAGGGGGGGGGGGGGGGGGACATAACACACTGAAAGATCTTTAGCCTAATCCCAAGTCATTTCTAAGTTTCGGTTGACCGACTTATTCTTATTAAGTCAGACCGATAAAAAACGGCACCATGTAAAATAAAAGGCAAATGCACAGGCATTCAAGTCGAGCAAGAACTACCAAGTAGAGCTGGAAAAGGTTCTTGGATATTCAGTTCCTAAGATAGCTGTACAAATTATATAATATAGACAAAAAGACACTAATTTTAAAATAAAAAGACAAATAAAATGGAGTGTTCACTAATACGCCGTATATAATCCTCAGGGGAACCTAGGAATCATTTAACACCCAGAGAAAGAGAGAGACACAGAGAGAGAGAGAGAGAGAGAGAGAGAGAGAGAGAGAGAGAGAGAGAGAGACACAGACCAAGAGATACAGAGAGACAGAGAGATAGACCGAGAGACAGAGAGAGATTACCATAACAACAACATATTATTATTATTATTATTATTATAAACAGTCAGACCAACCCAAATTGTTTATAGACCACCAGCAAAGTACCCTAACTGGACAGAAAGCGGCCAACTGCTTTGTTGAAAACTATGCTCAGGTCAGCAGTGTAGATGTCCCAAAAGAGCACAATGACTGGATTCGCGGAGAACTGAGGAATCTGAAAAGAGATGAATCTCCAAAGACCATCATGAACTAGCCCTTCAATGAAAAGGAGATGAAAGAAGCCATCAACACCCTGCCACAGAAAAAAACACCTGGTGCTGACAAGATCACCAACGAAATGCTGAAAATTCTGGGACGGAAGGCAAATAACAAACTCGTGATCATCTTTAACAACAGCTGGACAAAAGGTCACGTTCCCCAAATCTGGCGAGAAGCTAATATGGTGCCCACACACAAGCAAGGAAAAGATCGGACCAAGGTGGGTAGTTATAGGACAATCAGCCTGACCAGCTGTGTGGGAAAGCTTCTGGAGAGGCTCATAAACACCAGACTCTGTTGGTATCTAGAAAGCAAAAACCTGCTCACACCAGAACAAGGAGGATTCAGACAACACATATCAACGGAGGATCAGATCACCTACATAGCCTAGAAGGTAGAGGACGGCTTCCAAGAAAAGAAAAACGCCCTGACAATCTGGGTTGACATGGAAAAGGCCTTTGACAGGGTATGGAAGGATGTCTTGAGACTAAAACTCCGAAAGAATGGCATATCCGCTGGCATGTTCAAATGGATTTTACAGTACTTGAACAATAGAAAGGCACGAGTCCATGTGAATGGAACTTACAGCCGTAAGAAGACACTGAGAGAAAGAGTGCCCCAAGGATGAGTCCTCAGCCCTACCCTTTTTTTCTTATTTTCATCAATGACATAGTGTAGTCATTTTCAAGTGAACGAAGAAGAAGAAGAAGAAGAAGAATCAATGACATAGTCAAAGATCTCCCCAGGAATGTCCATGGAGCCATCTATGACAATGATCTGGTTCTCTGGTGCTCTGAGGAATATACATCCACCGCCAACTACCGTCTCCAAGAGGCCCTTAACACCTTAGAAAAGTGGACAAAGCAATGGCTAGTGACCATAAACAGTTCTAAACAATTTACACTGTCCTTAGCAACAAAAAGTCAACCTGAAACTAAATAGCCAGGCTGTCCCTGTAGAAGATAATCCTACCTACCTTGGAGTGACCTTCGACAAACGCCTCACTTGGAAAGAACAACAGAGAAAGCAGAGGCCAGGGCAAAGGCTCGTCTAGCAATAATTAAAAAGCTAGCAGGAACCCAAAGGGGTGAAAATGCAAAAATCCTGAAAACCATGTACACAGGAAGAGTCCGGCCTGTTCTGGAGTATGGTGTATCAGCATGGGGCACAGCAGCCAAGTCCAACCTTGACAAGATCACCAAGGTACAAAACCAGGCAACAAGAGTGATCACTGGAGCCATGAAGTCTACACCTATAAAGGAACTGGAAACAATCACAGGACTAGCACCCATTGTACAGAGGAAAGATTCAAATCTTCCAGTTCCAGGCTGCAAAGTTCAGACGACTGAAGGAGCACTCAATGAAAGACAGAATGAGACAAACAGTGAAAAGGAGGCTGAAAAGGGAGAGTTTTCTACATCAAGTAAGGTCACTAGAGAAGAAGAACCAGGACATGCAGGACCAAAACCCCAAAGAACTGCCCCGCTGTGCAAAACATCCAGCCTGGGAAGAAGAAACATCACTCCAGATCCATGAAACCATCCCTGGCATTGGCAAGAAGAGCTCACAGAATGACCTAGAGAAAAGACCATTTGCAGTAGATCACATCCAGACCAACTATCCAGCCACTGACTGGCACATGTATATACTGAAGGTTCAGCTGAGAAGGCAGTTCGGAATAGTGGTACTGGGATCAACATAAAGTACCATACAGGCTCTCAAATCCAGCAAAAAAAGACCTAAATTATCTGATCTCAGCGCTAAACTCGCTAAGCCAAACCCAAAAAAGCGAATAAGATGATTATCGATTTCAGGAGAAATAAACCACCAATGTCCCCCCTCTTTATAAATGGCGAGGAGGTTGAACAAGTAGACACTTACAAGTATCTTGGTGTCACTCTAGACAATAAATTAAATTGGAACCCTCATATCATTGCTCTTTTGAAATGGTTAAATACTCGCCTCTACCTTTTAAGGAAACTCAATTCATTTCATGTCGATAAGAAATTAATGTGTCTTTTTTATAAATCAGTAATTGAGAGTGTGATCTGTTTCGCTTTGGTCTGTTGGGGTGAAAATGCAAATGCATCAAAAACATAAAAACTAGACAAAATAATCTCCAAATGTATTAAAGTTTGTAAACACATAGAATATTTCCCCCGTGTAGATATGCTATACTTATGTAAATGTCAAATTAAGATTGTTTCAATTTTAAAAGATAAAAACCATCCTCTTTATAGCCAATTAAGTTTTTCCGAGCGCTCAGGGAGGCCAAGAGCCTTGCAATGTAGACTTGAAAGATACAAAAATTCGTTTCTGCCTAGAGCACTTAAACTTTTGTAAAAAAAAAAAAAAAAAATTGTAATACAATTTTCTATTTCAGACCAGTATGTTATGCAAGCTACTATTATTCTTTAAATAATAATACCGATAATAATTGTTATTATGACTATTGTTATTGTTATTATTATTATTATTATTATTATTGTTATTATTATTATTATTATTATTATTATTATTATTATTATTATTATTATTGTTATATTATTATTAATGATGCTGTTATGATTTATCGATATTTGTAATAACTCATATCGTAACTGTCTATACTGTTTTGTTATGCTGCATATACGGACCATCAGATGTGCCTCGCCTTTAAAGGACAAATAAAGTTACATCTTATCTTTAAAGGACAAATAAAGTTACATCTTATCTCCAACTTCTACTCGTTCTCAACTAAAGGTCTGAACGATCTCATCGAATAATGCATTAAGTAAAATGGTTTATACGTGCGCTTTGTTTCTCTAATAGACCAAAAAAAGTTAAGGTAGGCCCTATAAGCTGAAAAAAAAATTAATTGGATGGGGTAACTCTTCAGTACAAAAGTTACAAAAATGTCCAACGTGAAATTTATTTAAAAAAAAAAAAAAGGACATTCTCATTAGGAGCTTATAAAATCCCCACATCTTCCGAGGGGCCGGGGGAAAAGCCTTTATGGATATCATATACATAACAGTTATTACTTACTTACAAAATAACACACAAGTTAGATGTGTAATTTGAACTTAGTTCAAAAAAATCTGTGATCCGGAAACATGCCTGGGGCTTTTAGCTTTCTTAAAAATTTCTTTCCTTCCTTCCCAATGTTCATAAAAAATGTTTTACGCAAGCCTATGAAATCTCGACCCATCCCCTGTTGTACTGCGCTGAGACTGAGAGCGTGAACAGTGAACACGAAGCCCTTCAAACGATTTCGTTTAGAACAAGTTAGCAATGCTGAGGTTTAACACCTGAGGCTTTGCACATACTTACTAGAATATTTATCTTGATTTCCAAGTCCGCCCTATTACATTTTTAAGGAAAAAGTCTTTAAGACTCGCCAAAGAAGTAAAGTAGCTTCGCATTAGTTTTAAATTTCCTAAATTGACGTAAAAGACGAAATTTATATTTCTCGGGAGATTTTGGATGTATCTCAGATAAGCGAGTCACAAAAATAATAATTGTTTCCTCCGTTTCACATAAAGTAATGAGTCACCCGTTGCGTTTTGGTGCATAACTTACTCAAAGGATACATTTTAGGCTTGAGGCTAAACCAAAAATGTAATATAAAACCAATAACACAATCCCACACCCATTGTAATCTCTTCAATATAACATAACTTTTGGTTGTCTTTAATGCATTGATTACGTAGTGAGCTTTCGTGATTGATTATAAACAAACAAACAAAACACAAAACACAAAACAAAACAAATAAAGGGAAAAAACGTTTGAGGGGAATATGCAAAGAATACTGCTTTTCGTGAATCAAGCAACAAGATAAATTGACAATAAAACCTCTATTGATATTGATCAGATATTAATTATTGTAACTGTTCATATCGATTGAATTAAAGATGCGACAACAACTACAACATCGTCATCATTATCACTACCAATAACAAAATACAATCAAAGC
>RQTK01000003.1:1672280-1705690 GCA_003991915.1 Elysia chlorotica | reverse complement strand
TAATAATAATAATAATAATAATAATAATAATAACAACAACAACAATAATATAATTGTTAATAAAAAGATTATATAAGTGTATCTGTTTATTTCATACCTGAGGCTTTATTTATCCTAAGAAAATGTTCCAATCTTGTTCTTACAATAACGTATGTCAAACCATGATTACATGGAACTTATGTCAGGAACACAGCATTTTCCTTTTTTCTATCTGTAATATCAACTTGCTGTGACAGCAACCACTCTTTAGTCGTCGTCACATTAAGAAAACTATTTTCACAATTTTAATCCAATAGAAACTGTTTTTTCCTCGATAACGTTTTGATAAACAAAAATGTACGCCCAAGACGATCATGTTTCACCAGCACAAAAGATAACGAATTGCGAAATAACTTCCACACATGATGAAAGGTATACACGAAGAAACAGAACATATAAATGGGACCAAAAATAATGTTGCCAATTCATACACACTAAAACATTAAGTTGATCCACAAAAACGGCAGCATCTAGATCTGGTAACCATCAATAAGTTCTCATCATCCAAAGTGAATTTCAAAGGAACCTTATCTTCTTTCCCATTAAATTAAAGCTCCATATAGTGACGATCTTGAGACTGATTTAACACCAGGACCTTACGATTGAGTCGAGGGAGAAATTAAAGTTTTAACGAAGCACAAAACAAAACCGTATCATTCAGAGCGCATCGACAATTTGAGGCTTGGGGAGAAAATTAGGATTCATCATACACAGCGGTTTGCGCAAGCATTAAGGCATTAAGCATACCGCTTCTCCCGTAAGGGTCCTCCCTTTGCTTTTCCAATGCCACTCGTGTGTTTTTCTTTTTCTTTTTCCATTTTCATTTTAATATAAGTCTAAGCTTATATCTATATCATTTTTTTTAAAAGCCCTTCAGACCCTTAGCCTCTCAAGTGGCGGAGATCTAGAGCTGGGTGCCCAGCACACGGCCTGACACACAAGCTCCAGTTGGGCAGGCAGCCAGACAAACAGGGTCGTCTCGCTGCGATTGCGTGCAACCAGCGACAGCTAGATAGAGCTAGATAGAGCCTGGATCTAGACTTCACCGAGCTTCGCCAGGTAAGAGAGTGACATGACGGCCACTGACAACCGCCAGTGCACACTGCAGCCTCGGCTCCAACAAGAAGGACAAGGGGAGGGCGAGGGGAACGGGTTGTAAGGACATTGGCAATTGCCAACAAGGCAGTGAAGGCACTAAACTGGAGCAATTTAGTTGGTGTCACCTCTAATAACTCATTATTTTCAACATGATTTTTAGCCAGACGATGAACGTTTTTCCTGCCTGCACTTTTTCCGGGATAGGGCAATCTTTTCAATACGGTATCGGAAATGAAAACAAGAAGTGTTAAAACATACTTTTAAAAAGGTGTGTCAGACACCAGGGAAGCTAACATTATGTTTTTGGTGAATTATATCTTCCAGCAATGCATCTATTACAATTATAGGGCTTTTAAAATTAACACATACATGAGAGTGTAATTAAAGAAAAGAGAGAGATAGAGAGAGTATATAAATACCTCGTATGTCTATACAGAGGTATGTATATTATAATATGTAATAAAACTAATAATTACAGTTTTGAAGAAAACTTAATTTCACAAATTATCGCCCCTCGAATAGATTGTAAAGCACCTCCCTTCAGATCGGTCGTGCTATGGGGCTTTAAATTGCGACACTTGTCAGTATGAGCAAGAGCAACATGTCACCTGAGACAGGCAGCCCCTGGATGGCACACTGGCCAGAGCCGTGGGCTGACACTAACAGTTAGCGTTAGGGCACACGCTTAACATTCTGCCCGTGGCTCACATAATCCTGTAGCATTCTCAGACACCCCCTAGTCCAAACCAGTGTCACAACACAGGGTGTTTCTGCTGTCTCTCTCTCTCTCTCTCTCTCTCTCTCTCTCTCTCTCTCTCTCTCTCTCTCCTCCCCCCTAAAAATTCCCCACTTCTTTGGTCATTATCCGAAACTTAAAGCCATCCTTTGAACAAATTCAATTATAAAGATAGAGAGGGTTAGAGAAAGAGAAAGAATAAGAATTAGAGAGATGAAAAAATGGATAGAGAGAGATAGAGAAAGAAAAGGGGAGATAAATAGAGACAGAGAAAGGAGAGAGAGAGAGAGAAGGAGAGAGAGAAGAGAGAGAGAGAGAGAGAGAGAGAGAGAGAGAGAGAGAGAGAGAGAGAGAGAGAGAGAGAGAGAGAGAGAGAAAGAGAGAGTTGTTGTTGAGTTGATATAACGTTCAACATTAGCACTATATAGGCTATATTGTGGACGGTCCCCAAGACTTACGTCTGACAATTTAATGTGCTGTCACACACGAGACAGGGCGGGGATACCATGACTTCTGTCTAAGCCGGTCACATTGAACTGACACTGACTCACCAGTAGGGAGCTAAATCGCCAGGGCTCGAACTCGAACCTTTTGAGTCGTAAGCCGATGTGCCCCTACCCAGGGACACAGCGCCCCCAGAGAGAGAGAGAGAGAGAGAGAGAGAGAGAGAGAGAGAGAGAGAGAGAGAGAGAGAGAGAGAGAGAGAGAGAGAGAGAGAGAGAGAGAGAGAGAGAGAGAGAGAGAGAGAGAGAGAGAGAGAGAGAGAGAGAGTGTCCTGAACACTTGTAGGGGGTGAGGTGGAAAAATAAGGGAGGGGGGCCTCCCTTATTTTTCCACCTCAGCCCCTACAAGTGTTCAGGACACTCCTTTAAACAATGCGATGAGTGTGGAGGCGGAGGAAATGAGGTGTGTCTTATTCTACCACTTAAACTGACACAGGCTTTTAATTACGTTAGGACTGTATTTTAAACAGCAACATTCCATGTCCTTCCAAACTATAGAATGAAACTTTAAAAAAAAGCAACAATAAGACACGAGCAGCAAATCAGTACATCAATTTTTGTTGCGGAGTTTCAAAACTTTCAGCATTTATTTTTCAATTTCTCTCAAAAGCTTGTTAATACGGGATGGCAAAAATAAGCCAGCAGTAGCAACTATAGAAGTGGGTGAAGTAATTATAACAGTAGATGTAGCAGAAGTTGTAACGGCAGCCATAGCAGTGTTAGTAGTAGTGTTAATAAAAGGAGTAGTAGTTCTAGCAGTAGAAGTCGCCGTTGTAGTAGTAATAGGATAATAAAAATAGTAGCAGTTGTTGTTGGAGTTGTGTTTTTTCAGTAAACAATAACAACAACAACAACAACGAGGAAAAAAATTTAGGCGCACCAACGAAAAGAGATCCAGGAGATAGCTGAAACCTTACAGCTAATGAGCGATCTAAATCTGGGATTCCCGCAGTGTAGCCCCTTCAGTGCTTCACTCAACAGAAGGCAAAACGGAGCAAAATCATCGCCCTAACAACAACAACAACAACAATAATAATAATAATAATAATAATAATAATAATAATAATAATAATAACAAAACGGAGCAAAATCATCGCCCTAATGAGTTTTCGTTACGTATCCTCTGGCATCAATATAATTAACTTCAACCTGAGCCGCGACAGGTGGTCAAGGTGACTTCTGGACGCTGGAATAGGGAAGTAAGCTAAGGTAAAGGGAAGTAAGTTAAGGTAAAGGGAAGTTAGCTAAGGCAAAAGGGAAGTAAGCTAAGACAAAAGACAGAACTTAGAAGTAAGTTCACTAATCGAAAGGCAAACATGTTTCGTCTATGTAAAGTAAGTGAACTGTCGACTCGTTAAAATCTGTTCTTACTATAACTATAAGATATACTTGTAGACGTTGTGCTCCAGATCAGGAGGTCCGCGGATCTAATCCCACGATCGGCAGATTTATTTGTCCATTGTTCGTTGGGTCAGTGTTAGTATAACGAAACCGACTAAGACCGGAGTCATGGTATCTCCGCCCTGTCTCGTGTGTAACAGCACATACAATTGTCAGACGTCAGTCTTGGGGCCCGTCGCCGTATAGACCCTCTAAAGTAACCTAGGTGACATTAAACCCGGAGAGTGGGCGAGAACTCTTCCTCGCTCTATAGAGAAACATTGTGCTGTATACAGTATGAGTGCAATCTAATCATACAACCATGCTTTTATTATGGCATGGCAGCATAAATCGGTAACATTTGACATTACAATAATCTGTCAAAAAAGGAGATTCTATTTACACAACTGTATTGATACTCCAAGTTTAAAGTACTTAAATAAAATGATGCACTCTTTGATGTCTATCAATACTTCTTTAAAACTTCTCCACAGCTTAATACCTTTTTCTCTACTTACCATCCCCTTCTCTCCTTTTTTTTTTCCATCTAAATTGTTATTACTCGGCTTGGCAATGCTTATTACTGTATAGTTATGTACTATTTATATTGAATTCATCCTTTTGTCTATCTGACTCTATCTGTCTGTCTGTCTGTCTGTCTGTCTGTCTGTCTGTCTCTCTCTCTCTCTCTCTCTCTCTCTCTCTGTCCACTGCCTTATTTCTCTCTTTCTCCACCTTTGTCTGTCTGTCTCTCCGCTCTCTCTCTCGCTCACACACAAGCACGCATGCATACTCTCTCTCTGTCTGTGTATCTCTCCCCTTACCTATCTGGTTCATACTATCACTACAAAGTATCAATGTCAAAACTGTTTTCTCTAGGCCAATCTCTGGTGCTTGTCACTCATTCTGAAGCGAGTGGAAAGAGGGCCAGGCGGAGCGGCTAAAGAAAACAGAGGACGCAATTCAAGTACTGAGGCACATGAAAGGTCAACAAGTTACAATAACATCGAAGGAAAGTGACAAATGACACTTCCTAAAAGTGAGAGAATGACACCCTTGGAAGATGGAAGGCCGTGAGAGAGCCGACTAAGGCTTTAAAGTTGTGAGTTACTGAATGTAGTAGGTGTGGAGAGAGAGAGAGAGAGAGAGAGAGAGAGAGAGAGAGAGAGAGGATGAAACATTGATGGAAATATATGAATGAAAACGTAGGTAGATGGCTAACAGATTGTAGAAAGATTTCGTAAGAACTATACTAGTAGATAAAACTAGACGAAAACAATTCTGTTAAATAATAGACGAATCAGGGCCAAGGGAGAGGCGAAATGTGCTCAATCCGACGTGTCAAGTAGGCTTCAAGAGGCAGGAAAAGTCATTTAAGTGGATCTAACGAGATAATTATTTTCCCGACCTGAGACTTCCAATTTTTTAAAGATAACCTTGGCCTACAATGCGCTGGGCTGACATGATCTTTGGATCGTTGGTGCTATAGGACAGCCACTATTTTGGGTGAACACTGAACAGTGGTACAAATGTACATGTATACGTAGCGGGATAAAAGAGTTCGAGGACACTGTATCAAATAGCAAGGAATTGCATAGATGGTAATAAACCAAGTACAATATTTGAACTGATCTAAAAAAAGGTGCTTTCTTCCTCTCGTCATTATTTTCTTTTCACGTTTCATCCTCAGTGTCATATGGAGTTATACCTTGTCTGGACAGTGTAGAGTTAAAACTCAAAATTTCAATTCTACTTTCTATGAATTAAATAATCATTCTCATAATTATTATTGTTAAGCATTGTGATCACAACTTTAGCTTGATCGGGCAATGTTTCAAACCGTTGTTGTATTCTTGATACTGGTGGCAAATCTCCCGATAGAGGATTGGCGAATCTCTACGAATAATAGTTAGTTAGAATAGAGAGTGTGAAATAGACTAAATCTATAGTCTCTGGTATGACGATGACTTTAGCCAATTATATCGAGCCGTTTGGCTAAAGATCACGCGCAAACACCACCAAGTTCCTATTTTACTCGCTGAAAACCTAATGCTTTCCCGAATGAGGATTGCGCAGGGACCACATATCTGATTGTGTATCGGTCAGGTATGTTTGGAGAATGTTCCGGCCTTGAATGAGCCCAAAGGCTATAGAAGGCGCAGCTTCTCATCACGAGGCTCCAGGATTGAATACCTAGTCTGATCTTCGCAATACTCTAATGAAACTGGTTCAGACAAAAGTTCTGGAATCCTTGCTCTTTTTCTGGGTGGCAAGCACCTATAATCATCAGGCAGTAGTATTGGAACCCGTTATCAAAATAGTAGATGACGTAAGACGCTAATCTTAGGATCCGTCCGCGATATAATTAGCTACTGAAATTGGGCGTTAAGAAACGAAACCAGTCTTTATTATAATTATTTCCCTTTTTACTTACCAGAGTGAGCCCGAACTCCGCGACCTTGACCCTGCGAGCGACTTGAAGAGCACCGCGCTTGGAGCGGACCGCCGTCTGTTGGACAGCGCCTTGGCCTTGCTCTGTGGGGGACGGTAGAGGATTGGGGGAGGGGTGGGGGGAGGAGGGAAAGTCGTTAGTGGTCGCTCTTGTGTAAGGAAACGATGAGAACATCTCCAAAGGCTTGGCACCCCACAATCCTGCATCCCTAATGTCAGGTCAGTGACCTAAATCATTATTACTGGACAGTGAAAAGAAAATGAAAGGTGTTGTCAAGATCTCTTCGGTGAGGTCCCAGAAATGAAAAAAAAATCTTAAAAGTAGCAAAACAAACAAGAAGGATATTAACAGTTCAAAAAGAAAAAGTACAAAAGATTTGTACTTAATCTGTTCAGTAAAGATTGACATAAAATATAAAATGGCCTATGAGTTGGTTAATTCAATACCAGTAGTCGGTTTTGTATCATTCATTGTTTACATAGTTATTAAACCAGCTAAGGATTAAGAAATCTAACTACATTTCTACCTGCGATGAAAACAGGACGCATGTGTCCACACGTCTAGGCCAAGAAAAAAGAAAAGATGAAATGAGAGAAAGAAAGAGTGGTGATCGTCGTGGTGGTGGTGGTGGTGGTGGTAGTAGTAGTAGTAGTAGTAGTAGTAGTAGTAGTAGTAGTAGTAGTAGTAGTAGTAGTAGTAGCAGCAGTAGTACAGTAGTAGTAGTAATAGTAGTAGTAGTAGTAGTAGTAGTAGTAGTAGTAGTAGTAGTAGTAGTAGTAGTAGTAGTAGTAGTAGTAGTAGTAGTAGTAGTAGTTTATTTACTGTTTTAAAACTAATAAACTGATATGCGTGCAACGTTGTGTTTTTACACTTATATTACCATGAAGGCGGAACTGTCATACAATTTTGTGTTAAACTTTACCAACTTTGTTAATGGAGAAAGTTTTTAGGTTTTAGGTTATTTACTCGTATCACACGATAACTGTGCTGCCAAAGAAGCGTCATTAGCTTGATCAACACAACGTTGCACGCATATCAGTTTATTAGTTTTAAAACAGTAAATAAACTAAAGGAAAAAAGGTCACCGAACTGGGGGTGATTACCTGGCGTCGAACCCAAACCAAACAGTCAAGATACTGAGCAATGTCAGAGCGCTCCAGGCGGGCAGGCACGGTATCCATCTTAAACAAATAACGCTCTCCCAGGCCAACGAAGCATCCATAACTGGGATGGCACTGGAGGGGTGAAGAACTAACGGCATGCATTGCATTTAGACAAATGGCGAACAATAGCAGTCATCGCCGATTGGAGTGCTTGTAATTATTCTAGAATATTGTCGATAGACCTCAAAGTCTCAACATCACTTCACTTAAGGTTCACGGGCAGTGTAAGCTATTTTCGTTAGAAGGATTCTGCGTTCGCTCCCAAGTATAATTTAAATAAATCTGATTCGGGGTTATAACAAATGAAGCATTGATGTTTATGTTCGCATTAGTTTTGACATCGATCAATTATAAATTTCTCGTTTATGAAGCTTTTGTGGTGCATGTGATGAAATGGATTCAATTTTCTCCAGCCTCTTTCCCGAAGCTGCCAACCCAACAAGCCATCTAAATCTAAAATTTGGGCAAGAGGTAGACTGAGAAAATGACTAAGAACACTCGGTTTTTGCATCGAATTGACAGTTATACTTCGCCTGCCCACACGTCTCGCACTGTTTCGCTCTCTCGCTCTCTATAAAAGGGAAGTAAAAGTTCTATGATAGCATTGTGCCTATGGCTGGTACCAACAAGCTGCATCAAAACAAAAAAAGATTGCGGGCTGGTCGACGAGGTTGTCATGTTTATATAACAAGGGTTGATCGTCGTGATGACAAGGTGCTAAAGTTCACCATGCGGGATTGAAGCTGAATATTACGAAAACTATAGGAGGTGTTTGTTAATAGTCAATATATTTTATCAAAGTAGATAATTATGACGGTAATTGTAATTTAAAGCTCTTACTCCGAAACAGAGAAACGAGAATACGTCGGTAAACGGCACATTTCTTGATAGATAGTTTACTGTAAGACAAATATTTGGAAACACTATGTGAAACAAAATAAATGAAGTATTAAAAACCCTAAAAGTTTGACACTGCAATTACAGGCAAAACAAACTATCATGAGATATTTCACATGATAAGGGAGAATAGTTAAACTTTTAAGAGAGAGTGAAAAATATAATTTTAGGTACGAAAGGCAGAAAAAATAAGAAAGAGAGAGATAAATAGAGAAAGAAGAGAGAGAGAGAGAGAGAGAGAGAGAGAGAGAGAGAGAGAGAGAGAGAGAGAGAGAGAGAGAGAGAGAGAGAGAGAGAGAGAGAGAGAGAGAGAGAGAGAGAGAGAGAGAGAGAGAAAGAGAAATGGAGGGAAAGGACTGAATGAGTGAGTAAAAGATTGATTTACGGGGTTAGAACAGAGAACAGTTTAAGTGGAATTATAGCTGTAGTCGTAAACCCATTAAGGAATATCATCATATCGAGAGCGATTATGTGAATAGGTGTGAAGTGGAACAATAAAGAAGTGACGGTGAACCACATTAATCGTAGTTTAAAACAGCATTATGATTATGTTTGAACTCAACACATTTTGACATCCAATGGCGTTATGAACGAAAACGGGCGTCATAAAAAAACGCGGTGCCCCAGCACCACATCTTTTTTTTAACGACGGTCACAAAATGTTGTTATAAATCTTTGTTTTTAAAATTCAATGGTTGTACTTCACTGGCAAGCAATTGACAGAAATTACAACGCTCTTCGTGGAGGCTTGAAAGTAGTAAGGCATCTCTAGCATGCTGAGAGCGGCGAGGAGGGATATCATGAATAATGAATGAGCGTTAACAGCGGCATCACTCTTCGCCATTCATGCTTCATTTTATAACCGCGATTAAGAAAGTTCATACTGTCAATCCTGAAACCATTCACGGGAGTAATCCTCTGAAAAAATGCCCAAACATGTTTTATTTTACAGATGGACTTTCCCATTAGTTTTCCCCCCCTTTATTTCTTTAGTGTGATGCGTCATTATTTGTCCATGATAATAATACTAAGATGTAAAATTCACTGCATGATGCGTCTAGGAGTTATAAACCGCAAAAAGTCATTTTAGTATCCTTTTGGAAAGGGGAATTCCCTTCCAAAGCATAACAAAATAATAGAATACATAATTCGCAAATACGAAACATTCTACTTTATGAAGGCAAAGATGATTGGAAAATTCCCGTGTATGCTCTCTTTCCAGACGAAAATTCTTGTTGTTTAGCCTAAACCAAAAGTATTCGAAGGCCTCCGTTAAAAAAAGAGTTAAGTAATATTATTATTATTATTATTCACAATGCGTCTAGGAGTTATAAACCCCAAAAAGTCATAAAATGAACTGATGGCAAATTATTTAGTATCCTTTCGAAAAGAGGGATTCCCTTGCAAAGCATGACGACATATTAAAATACATAATTCGCAAATACAAAACATTCTATTTATGAAGGCAAAGTGATTTGAAAACCCCCATATATGATCTCTTTCCAATGAAAAGAGAGGTACAGACGCAGTTCCTGTTGTTTAGCCTAAACCAAAAGTATTCTAAAAAAAAGTAAAAAAAAACAACAACTAAGCAATAGATGTAATTCAATAAAATAATCGATGTAGGTTAAAATGTCTTGCTGCATATATTTTGTAAGAATGTTTAGAGATTATTTTATATAGCTTTTTCTCAAAAGATGCCTTTTCGCCATCACTTAACCACAAGAGCTCATTTTACCCTTCACCCCCACCCCCACCCCAAATTTCACTCCCCTGACTAAAATTAAAAAGAAATTGCAAACCAATTCAGTCACAGGCGTCTTGGAATCAAAATCTAATGGGGCTCCTGAAGACACCCCTCTTAATAATTGGCCTGACGATGAGCTGACAGACCAGCATTAAATTCCAGCAAGCCAAGAGACAATAAAGGTGTTGCTGGCACTGTGATGGTTTCTAAAAAGAGAGTCATGTCTCCATCAGATCGATCCTCATTAAGTCTTTACTCAAACTTGTGACCTTACCTTATGACACGAAGACATTAACACTCTTCAAATCTGAACTTCAAACTCTTTGTTTTTAAAGTCTCATTTTTAAATTAAAATTCAAAAGATTTGATTTTGATTTTGTAACATAGTGGGCTATAAGTTTTACCTCGAACACTGTTCGTTCACTTTTGCTATTTTATTTTACACATGTATTAGCGTTTATTATTATTATTATTATTATTATTATTATTATTATTATAGCCCCTCCACTCAGATTATATGTGATCTGAACAGCCTTAAAGAAAAGCCAGATTTTGCTCTAATATGCACGGGGTCTATCAGAATGTTGAATAAAAGGACCAACTCAAAACAAGATGACCTGTACTGAGTGTCCAATTTTCCTGTTTGATCAACGTGCCATTTAGCAGAGTAGATTTATTGCACCAAAGGCGGTGACCCAGGCACAACATTGCCCAGACTTTTCTGTTTTTGATCAATTACAAAGCTTAGAGTGTGTGTAAAAATCCACAGCAAGCTTAATGAATGACGTTACGTTCTTTCTCGGTGACATTATCACGGATGACTTGTAAACTTGCGCTGTAGGTATTGTTAGATCAGGCATTGGGCCAAATTTGTCAGGGTGGACTCTTTATAAAGACAATCACAGTGAACCCAAAGAAGTTATAAATTGCCCTTCCCGAGACAGCATAAAAAAGGATAAAGGCATGCCCTGCTGGGGGGTTGCTTCTGATCTCTTCAAAGTGTTGTACCAGATTGTTCAACGGTTTGTTTCTAAAGAGTAAGGTTCTTAATAGTTTAAAGGCAATCTCTTTTATATGAGTCTATTTGCTATCTGGTTATAATTCCTGTGAATCAATACGTGCAATCATCAGCGCTCCTTGAGAACTGACTGCGGGGTCGAATCGAATTAACACAATTGAGTTAGGTACAAGCTGATTCCTTTGAAGACGACAATATCCTATAACTGCTTAAAAGGATATAAAAAAAGAGGGCAAAATAAAGGTGAATGTTTAGGAAGTATTTTGATTGTTACGGATTTTTTTTCGCCAAAATAAAAATATGAAATACTTTGAACATACTAGATACCGGTACAATGTCGAATCCTTGCTTATTTTTAGGAAAACAGTACCGGAGAAAAGACTAACCAAAATTACAGAAAACAACGATTTTTACAAAAATACTATAAAATGAAAGCAGTATCCAGAAACTTATACATGATTTTGCATGAAATCAAAATATTTTAGAGATATTTCTTAACTTGAGGCGGTTGGACAATGATTCCCCAAACGATAGGAAATGAGGAGAATGTGCTATGTGACATAACTTGCCTCTTAGTACAGTAGAATTGCAAAGTCTTCAAGATATCTGTGTTAAGAGTCCCTACAATTTAACCTGTTCTTTGACCCGAACACCCCCTTGTAGTTGTCCTCTCTGAATACGGGAATGATGTCCTTTCTTACATTATTTTAGAAAACACGGGGACAGGGAAGCCCTTCCCTCCTGGAAGATTGACCGCTGTCCAGCCAGGAGCTGACAGCTTAGTCCGTCCAGCGTGAAGGAATGTAAGCTGGACAAAACCCGGACCACTGCTCCGCATTTCAGCCGCTTGACCACGGGGTAATTACAGCCAGAGAGGATCTGGTACTATAAGTGGAGCAGAGTGGAGAAAAACGACCAAATCTCAACATAACGCGCAACTGTTATGCTGGCGGCCGCCTCTCTTCTCGCGGTATTTTCTGCATGAATTCATGCAAAAACTGCCCGTTTTCTAGCTTGCGACCTTTATTATTTTTGCCTTGGACACACATGGCATTTGTGGGCCTTGTGTAAACTATATAAAAACCATTTGTTCCGATATAATCCCTACTTGTCTGTCTTACTGTCACCTAGTCTTGTAGACTTTAGTTTATAATGTAACACGTTTTAGTTTGGAAAATACACTAGTTTTGCGGAGGAGATTGTAGTGATAAATTTGATAATTTTGTATTTAAATAAGTTTGATAAACGCTTTATTATTTGCTTCTTACATTGCGCCACAAATTGGCTGTTTTGACATTGGACAAAGGTCCATTGACCATAAACATCTCCCATTTTTTGCGTGTTTGTTGCTAAAAGCTAAATTCTCATACTCATTTCGACTGTAGAGACTTTCAAACTCCTTGTAGCAATCGCCACTAAAAGCTATAATACTATGTTGGAAAGAAGAGGGAAGATGTTAAGATGATGAAATGCTCCGCATTTCAGCCGCTTGAGATAGAGAGAGGGAGAGAGATAAATAGAAAGAAACAGACAGAGATGGAGATGAGAGAGAGAGAGCGCGAGAGAGATAGATAGAGAGAGAGAGAGAGAGAGAGAGAGAGAGAGAGAGAGAGAGAGAGAGAGAGAGAAAGAGAAAGAGAGAATATTTGATATTGAAATTGTCAAAGAACGCCGTTAATGCTTTTAAATTTAAAATTACGAACTATTAAAAACGTCAATCCAACCTGACTTCACAGTTTTAAATATGATGCACAACCAGTTCTCAGAAAACAAGCGACTGGTGAAAAAAAAAACTATAACTGTACACAACAATCTTCACTCAAGGATGGCCCTTTAAACATTACTATCCTAAAATCATGGGAACTATGGCGCAACTCGTACTAATTTATTGATAAAAACAACAACACAAAAAACAACAACAACAACAACAACAACATGGCAACAAACGAAATGGATAGCTTTTCCCACAACTCAGAACTAGAATGAGGAAATGCAACTAAACATGGGTCCTTAAGACTGCATAAATCTTGGGGGTAAGAAAACGTAGTTATATTTAAATAAAACATAGGGAGTTGACTGTTAGTTGTCCACAATAGATCATGGCTACTATCATTCGGCTGAATACAATTTGCAGAGACAGATGATCTGCATACTGAACCCCCAGCTACCCTATGATAATTACCATCAGGTAACAAAAGACAAGAACAACAAAAACGACAACAAACAAACAAACAAAACCGCGCGTTTTGATGATGGCTAATATTAGAGAGAATTAGGAAGAAGTACACTAAAGTTGATAAGGTAGAAACGAGAAGAAGAAGAAGCACAAGTAACAATAGCCGCAGCAGCAGTAGTTTATTTAGTGGTAGTAATAATTATAGAAATTTTGTATAGAGTACTAATAGTAGTATATGATAATTACCATCAGGTAACAAAAGACAAGAACAACAAAAACGACAACAAACAAACAAACAAAACCGCGCGTTTTGATGATGGCTAATATTAGAGAGAATTAGGAAGAAGTACACTGAAGTTGATAAGGCAGAAACGAGAAGAAAAAGAACAGGGAACAATAGCAGCAGCAGTAGTTAATTTAGTGGTAGTTGTTATTATAGACATTTTGTATAGAGTACTACTAGTAGTAGCAGCAGCAGCAGCAACAGTAGTAGTAGTAGCAGCAGCAGCATCAGCAGCAGCAGCCGCAGCAGCAGCAGCAGCAGTAGTAGTAGTAGTAGTAGTAGTAGTAGTAGCAGCAGCAGCAGTAGTAGTAGTAGTAGTAGTAGTAGTAGTAGTAGTAGTAGTAGTAGTAGTAGTAGTAGTAGTAGTAGTAGTAGTAGTAGTAGTAGTAGTAGTAGAAGAAAAAAGTTTGGAGAATTTGTGAGGTGATGCATTGTTGATTGGAACTATTAAAAGCAAACATTTTTAAAAACAAAATATCATTTTCAGTAAACGCATGAAATAACACAACAAAAAAATAGCATATTTAAACATACTTATGAATATAATAAAAAAAAATGATTGAAAGCCCTAAAAGTCAGAACATATTTACAAGGATATTACATAGAAATCTGCAATATGAAGAGTTCATTTTTGTCAAAGGGACACATGGGGTTAGAGTAACCATCTATTTAGCAAATTGTCCCCCCTAATCATTCACTGTTTTCGGTCCGCCAGCTCCCGTTATCTTACGTCAAGTTATACCCCCTGCACCGAAAATAGACAGTATTTTCCCCTTGATCCCGGAGGCGCTTCAGAGCAACATTACGACTGTAATCACGCTTTGGTCAGTCCTCCCAGCTTGCTTCGATCCGCCCGCAAAACCGGTAAAAAACCCAACTATAAATTTTGATCAGTTTTTAAGTCCCTTAGATGTTTCAAAGGTTTATGCAGACACCAGCTGACATTCGAAGCTCCTGCACTTAGTCCAAAACACCAACAGATTGAGTTCCATTTTGTGAACTCACTGAAATGCTACTGACCTGTTTGCTGACCGCCAATGCAACGATGAAATTGTATGAGAAATAGGCTGGTTGTGAACAGCAGAGATTTCATTGATACAGACGAACAAGGGATAATAAAAAGCCATAGTATTTAGATTAGTTACTTTTTACGAGTCTAAAAGAATGTGCTTTAAGCGTTAAAAAATATCAATGCCTCTTTTCTTTCAGAAACTGAAATATGCGACCAAAAAAAAAAAAGTATTTTGCAACAGAAAAATGTATCCCGACATGATGATCATCATGAAGGCTAACGACAAATTTAATAATCCAATTATATAATATAAAACATAAACCTAAAGTCTCAAATATAAAATTTGAAACTGAATAAATTTGAATCTTTCTTCAAAAAATTGTTTAGAAAACCGGCTACTGAAAAACCCAACAGGGTATGTCTTTTAATTTAATTATTTTTACTTTTTAATCGCAACACATCCAGCTAATGACAACTCAATGGCTTGGTATGTGCTCAACCTGATTGTATTGTGCAGTGTTCACGCTAGCCCTGGCAATCTTGGGACCGGTTCTACATCTACGGACTTTTTAAAATACTCCGCCTTACCTATTTTCTTTAAAGAAGACACGACCAGCAATGATAAAATCGATACTAAAACAGAGATACAGGTGAAACGAACAAAATAATATCAACAGGGGTTAGGCCCCAAAACGTTTCTGTTGCATTAAGTTGTATATCACAAGAGTTCAGATACAGATAGAAACAATTGATTGTTTATTTTTTTTAAACACCTTGAAAATTAAAGCAAATAGGTTCAATTTCATGCAGAAAGAGATGTAAACAACTTAAGATGTGTAGCAATAAAGGGACCCCCGCCCACTACAGCCTTTGCTCAACCCATCCAATTGCTTTTGCGTTTTGTAGCATAAATATTGCTTCAAGTTTCAACAGGAATTCAATTCCGTAGTCTGAATTGAATGCTACTGAGATGGCATCAATGCCCAGAGGAAATAATCAAAGGACTAAAATATAATTTCTGAAACTTTGCATAGCAAGGAATCATGTGACTTCAATACAAGAAAATGAAGAAATAAAAACGATACCGAAATATAACTCATTTCGCGAGGTTCGTTAATATGGAACTGTTTTCTTATTTCATCTAGGAAACAGCAATATTACACAATTTTGAGAGATATAAATAAACTTTAATTTCACAACGTTTTGCTGTTATACATAGAAAACATAAAATGATTGTTTATTTCTCCATATTCTAAGCGACAGCATGCATACCGAGATTTACATTCTTTGAAGAAAGGGTAATGACCTGCCCTTGCTTCAAGGCAGCCTTATCAATCAGAGATACTTGTCTGTGACGGATCCTCAGAATTTTGTAGCATATACAACGGGTGGGCGTCAAGGCTATGTTTACTTAAGCTACAATGTAATGAAAATCTATACTGAACCAATGACCTATTCATTTATTTAACACCAATACAAGTCAAAATTAAAGTGCAATTGGTTTTTTAAATATTTGCACGCCTTAAACAATAAATTATGCAGGCGAACAAAGAGAGAGAGAATGAGAGAGAGAGAGAAAGAGAGAGAGAGAGAGAGAGAGAGAGAGAGAGAGGGGGGGGGGGGGGGGGGTTAGCCGGAAGCCTCACTGTTCAAAAACAAGATAGCTATAACCATTTAACTAATCATGATTGTGCAGATCTAGTGAATGTGCACGTATCATCTTATGAAAAGGAATCAAAGGGACGATATGGACGGGCGGTTATGCCCTTCGAATATTGTGGGTGGACATACTTATATCAATTTTCACCTTACAGGTAAGACTCATTAAATTTCTAAATTCTACCCACCCACTAATATTTTATACAGTTCAATAGAGACTTAAAAGCGATGCCAGTTATCGATTGCTGATGAGATATAACCAGCTGTATTTAGTTGTTGGAGAGCAAATCAGCACCGCTCGACAGGACAGGAATAGAGCCTCACTCATTGACTCATTGCTGGCTCTACAATATTCTTTTATTTTGATGGGTGGGTGGAAAAGGAAGGAAAGGGGTGGCAGCAGCAGGGGCAGGAGGAGGAGGAGGAGGAGGAAGAGGAAAGGAGGAACACAAGAAAAAGGGGGTGGGGGGCGCAGGAGTCTTTCTAAGGTTTGCTGCCCGCACTCTGTTGGAAAACTCAAGCCCGCAGTTATTGTGAAAATGTCTCTGGGATTCCTGCTGTTCATTCATGATATATAATAAAAGTTTGGCGAGATCAGAGAGAGATAAAGAGAGAGAGACAGGCAGACAGACAGAGAGAGGTGGAAAGAGAGTGGGAGAAAAATACAAATAGATAGATACAGAGAGAGGGTGATATAGATTGTAGATAGATAGATAGATAGATAGATAGATAGATAGATAGATAGATAGATAGATAGATAGATAGATAGATAGATAGATAGATAGAAGGAGGGAGAGGGAGTGACAGAGACATATGTCAAGCTGTTTTGTAAAGGTCTCAATGAAGATCACATTCATTTTTTGAAGGAAAAAAAAAAACAGGTTTAAGTAAGAAAATTACAACCTAAAACTTAATATGTTTCTCTCTTTTGAAACCTTAACTCAAAATTTATTGAATCGACGAGTGTCACCGTCATGCACGATAGACTAGCCTAAACACACATAGATAATACAATGGTTTCTAGCAATATTTCATGGGATGTCTGCCTGCACACGTTATGTTTGCGTTGTAATCTTGCCAAGAGAAGCTTTAAATGTAGAGGTTTGGTCTGCTTCGTTGCACACTTTACAATCTCTCTTTTTTCTTTTTAAAAACAAGTTGAGAGAAGCTAAAGAAATAGGATATGCAAAAAATTGAGAGAAAGGTCACATTTTCATATCAGCTTCTGTGGTTGTTGCTGTTGTTTTTGTTATTATTACCATTACTATTACTATTATTATTATTATTATTATGTTGTTGTTGTTGTTGTTGATGATGATGTTCTTGTTGTTGTTGTTGTTGTTATAGCTGCTGCTGTTTTTTGTGTGTGTTAAAACTAAGAACGAAGAGGGAATCAATGAATAGATAGCTCTGCTCATGTAGCAGTGGATCAAAACTTAATCCATAGTAAACCTGTTTTTTTTTTTGTCGAAGAAATCTGCTTGTGAAATGATACGATGATGATGATGATTATAATAATGATGAGGATGATGATTATTGATGACTGAATTTTTAACGGATTGGTATAACATAGCTAGGTAATATAGAATGGATAAAATCAAATTCCAATCGGGATTTACAACCAAAAACAGATTCATTTTTTATTAACTAGTCTAGAGAGCTGTCTCAACTGTTTTAGACGTCCTAATCTTAACATATCCAGCAAGTTTTACGATAAACGGTACACTCTACCTTACTTTACATACATAGAAAGTTGCTCTTTTCCTGATTCTAATCGTTGCAAATTATTGTGAGAAAAAAAGCCAAATGTTGCAATTCTTCTGTAGTCTTATTGATGCTAATAATAATGACTACATCAAAGACAACTGAAGTATTAAAGATAAAGAAATAAACACTTACTGAAGTGAGCCAATGAAGGAACGGCAAGCAATACGACGATGGATTCTTATTCCATTTTCTTCATTATTTTTGGAATGAGAAATCAAACCACAACAATAATAAACCAAGTGACTTGTGCAGTGCTTAAACACAGTGGCACACTTATCCAGCAAGAACCAAGAATCTCTTTCACTGCCTATTAACGGTCACCGATAATCCAGTCTTAACACTGAACCTGCTCCAAATCTTATTAATGTCAACTGAAGCACACCATGGTCTTTCTTATCAACAATACGTTAAACCGTACTGGGCTAAATTTATCCCTTTCAGCTCGAACTTGAATTCAACTTCAACTTATTACCCTCAGCGTATAGATGCGAGACGCCGAAGTTTCTCTTCTATTTTAATTGGTAATTCCACACAATCCATAACTTAGTTATTAATTAGTTTATTTACATAGTTCCGTCGTTGCAATTCTTCAGACTAGTTTAATTAAGTAAAACATCTTAACTTCGTCTGAATGCGTGTATGTAATTGCGTTTACATGCAGCCATGTAGGTTTCAAACACTGTCTGGTTTCCCCTAAAGTTCACAGGGGCTCTCCAGGGCTATCCTACTGTGACAACTGTCAAACACAGTCCAATGTAACTGACGGACTGTCGTATGTGTGTGGCACAGACGTGGTCAGGGCTTAGATCTGACTACTTCCAGGCAGGACACCGTCTACAGGTTGGGGGTGATGGTTTGGCCCTACTCCCTACACCTGACCTGTGACGACAGAGAGCCTGAGAGAGGACGGGAGTTGGGCTAGGCGACAAGTCCTGGCTACCTGTTGCTGGATCAGGCCAGAGCCGTGTATTGCTAGATCTAGTGACTCCACACTCCAGTGACTTAGAGGCCTCCAGTCTGCCCGAAAAGCCAGGGATGAATGACTGAACTTGCCCGAGAGAGAAGAAAGACGTGTTAGGAGGTGTAATTATTCTTTGTTTCTGTTGCACCTGCCTTTCTCTAGTCAGTCTGTCTGCTTGCCTGTGTTCCTTTTTCTCTTACTGTTTGGGCGCTTATTATTAAATGTACAATCTTTGCCTGTTTACGTTTGTTTGTCTATCTTTGCTCTTTCTCTCCCTCTTTCTCTCTTTACACTTTCTCTCTCTCTGTCTCACTGTCTCTCTGTCCTTAGTTTCCGTTTGGCCTGTCTTAGGTTGTCTCCAGTAAACGATGAATTGGAAACGTAGGAGACCCTAAATTATTCAAGGGACTCAAGTCTCTGTGCACCTTTTGTTTCCTGGACTCCATCTTTTGATAAGTTAGCATTTACTCTATCTTTCACTAAAACCATTTCTCAACATTAAGTACATCCACACTCCATGGTCTTCCCTGGAAAAACAAAAAGTTGACTAAGTAAGAGACACAATACCATTTCCTTTATAGGATAAGTTTTGAAAACAATTCAACCATTAATAATCCCCTTTTACCTGCCCATCTTTAAAATTCAAGATAGTTTACATCTTTATGGTCTTCCAACAAAACATTGTACATATTCATATAAATCAAAGTTAAAAAATGGCCTCAAACGACAAATGTAGCCTACATCAATTTACAGTCGTTATGGCTTTTCGGATAATTTCACAACATGACTTTTACAGGTGAAATGAGAAAACATGCCCCCCCCCCTCCCTTTCTCTCTCTCTCTCTCTTTTCGTATCTTTCTCTACCTGTCTGCTTGCCAATGTCCCTTTCTTTCTCTCTCTATTTCTCTTTGTGTCTGTCTGTCTGTCTGTCTGTTTGAAAACAATTCAACCATTAATAATCCCCTTTTACCTGCCCATCTTTAAAATTCAAGATAGTTTACATCTTTATGGTCTTCCAACAAAACATTGTACATATTCATATAAACCAAAGTTAAAAAATGGCCTCAAACGACAAATGTAGCCTACATCAATTTACAGTCGTTATGGCTTTTCGGATAATTTCACAACATGACTTTTACAGGTGAAATGAGAAAACATGCCCCCCCCCCTCCCTTTCTCTCTCTCTCTCTCTTTTCGTATCTTTCTCTACCTGTCTGCTTGCCAATGTCCCTTTCTTTCTCTCTCTATTTCTCTTTGTGTCTGTCTGTCTGTCTGTCTGTCTGTTCTGTCTGTCTGTCTGCCTGTCTGTCTGTCTGTCTGTCTGTCTGTCTGTCTGTCTGTCTGTCTGTCTGTCTGTCTGTCAGTCTCTCAGCATTTGTCTGTATGTCTCTGCCTCCTTGTCTCTCTGAATTTTTACTACTCAAACTCAATCTAGGAGCTTTTGTCAATGATAAAAAGAATAGAAGAAAAACAAACAACCAAGCAACTCTATACATTACCGCGGGAAGCGACAGAAACGGGAGCTGCATCTAGTAGTAGTTCACAGTAAAAACAGCAGGGGATACTAACAGATCGTCTCTAGTGTTTATAATTGTGCGTCGGTCAATCCCTCTTCCCTAACCCCCCAGTAACGGTTTTTACTACAATGTATGTTAATTCAAAGACAAGGACCTTTTTTTCTAGGTCGGTGGCCTGTAGGACTACGTTGTGTGTGAGGTTGTTACGAGAGAGGATGGTGGTTGTGAGAGTTTCTTTTTTGAACTCCCACGTACATAAAAAGATGGAGAACGAAAGAAAAAAGGTAACTAATGGATGGCCGGCTACAAAAGAATATTTTGAAAGGATATAGTGAGAAGTAAAAATAGTTAAATTTGAAAGGGGCACAACGGAGAAAATACACCATAAACGAGATTCAGGGCGCCGCATGTGAAAACTGCGCATCTTGAGATGGAAATGCATCGCAAAACTCAAGTTTTATTTTCATCTCCAAACGCCCTTGGAAATCTTTTGATCGTTCATAACGTTATAGGCAGCACTTTCTCCTGTAAAGTAAAGTGTCCATAAAGTTATTGGTTAAAAAAAAAAGAATAGAATTAGCGATGGAGCGATGTTCCTCGATTTCCCATCATACTGACCTCGGATACAAAAAAAAAACAACAAAAAACACAAAAAAAAAAAACAACAAGTTATTGCACCAGTCAAAAATCTTCAAAGGGAAAAAAGTATAACGCTCATCGAAGACGAAATTGCACGTGCATTGCAGTTAGTTACCCACATAATTAACCCCACTGACTAGTATTTCAACAGCATCCAAGAAGTTTGTATGCAAAAAAAAGGGTTACAGAAAAAAGCAACCCTTCCCACGCTATCAATTCAAAAGTAGCTATATTTACATGTTACAATAAGTAGACGCATTATAAAATTGTTTATGAAAGAACGCAGACAGAATAGATCTATGCACTGGACGTTGTGAAACTGTACACTGCACACCAACTGTCCGGAGCAATGCGTGGGCGCCGGGCAGTGTCTGACATAGCCTAGCTATGAGGTCAGTTTTTTACTTGTCAACCCACCCAGCCACCGCATTGGGCATTTTAGCTGAATATGCCCCTGTAAGGAACAGGCTAGATGTTCACCAGTCGCTGTAAAGTTGGCAGGTCAGCAGTTACAGCGCACGATTCGTCATCCCCCACCCTCGCGACCACTTGGGGACACCGACTCGAGGGGCTCAAGGGACAGTCCAGTGATGCGTGGCAGAATTAGCCCGCTTTTATTTTACGAGCAGCCCGCTTTTGAAGTTGGCTTCCACAGAGGAATAAGGTGTCTGCTTCGGACTCCGGGGGAGAAGATAGAAACATTTGGCTGAGATCAGGAGGTATTACTGTACCGAGAGAAATAATATTTAAAGTCGGTATGATATATGAAGTTTTTTTGCATCTCTTTCTTTTTTCTCTCTTTGTTACTGTTGATTTCATTGTATTGAATTAGTTATATAATTATAATTGTTGCTAATAATTCTTGTTTTGCTGATTATTTTTGTATTTAAGCACGTGGCCCGCCCGTTTGGCAGAGCTCTTAATTGACAAACACATGGCCCATTGTTCGAATCTAAATGACTTCAGCCCTCTCTATAAAGGAGTCTCATTTCTTCGAATTTTTGTTAAGACCAAAGAGGATATTACAAATACCGATAGGAGAATTGAACATAGTTTCCCGATGATATTTTGATAATGGTGATGCGTTGGTGGTGGCTACTATAGCTGATGTTGACAATGGTTTTCCTCTTGATAGCAAGTGTATCTAATTCTACTCTTATGAAATATCTGAATGTGGAAAATAAAACGCAGTTTAGGCGAACATTAATCACGTGAAACTTTTCTTTATCTATTAAGTGAATACCATTGGCTACTTATTGAATAAGATTGTACAGGCTAACTTGACATGCTTTGGAGTAAGCACTGGGAGAGAGGGAAAAGAGAGAGACAGAGAGAGATATAGAGAGAGAGAAAGAGAGAGAGAGAGAGAGAGAGAGAGAGAGAGAGAGAGAGAGAGAGAGAGAGAGAGAGAGAGAGAGAGAGAGAGAGAGAGAGAGAGAGAGAGAGAGAGAGAGAGAGAGAGAGAGAGAGAGAGATTGCGGCACCTCAAACAGTCCAGATAAAAATGTACATGCGCTACGATGTAGGTCTCATTGTTGCACAATAAACACAACTGAAGACCTTGATGAAAACAATCCTTACACTCTATACGACTTGCCGGGCGACTTGTAAGGTTAGCTGTAAAATTAATATTACACCCAGACCACTGCAGTGGTACAGTCTGCATTATTTATTGAGAAACCTTGCGGCCTGTAGACCTAAACCTGCCGGTCCCACTGGACGTAACCCCAGGCGGTCTCTGGCAGACCAACGCTGTGAACTTTTCACGATCAAAAGTCACCGTGCTGCCATAGAGTGCAGAGATTACAAACAAGGGAAAACCTGTCTGGTTACTTGTGACGGCTTACTGTCCCTCCTCGTAGAACTTGACCAAATTTGAGAGGTTAAAACCAGGTCGTTTCGGCTAGATATGTTACTAGAGTGGACTTTAGGGTCACCTTATGCGAGATTTCGTTGTCCGCTAAACTGTCTAAAAGGAGAAAAATATGACATGCAGCGTTAAATCTTTATATTACTGAATAAATTGCTATGCCACATAAGTTTTAATGTAACAGCGCTTGCGTGTGTGGTCTGATGCGTTGTAACTTGGTTTTATTTTATTGAGCTAAGCATCGCTGCTAGTCAGACCGTAACGTGACCTGAAACGACCAGGTAACATCTTGCGACCAGATTACTTTTTTATTTCATCGTAATACTTCTTCCATAACTTATAATTTTGCTTTTGTTTTCCTTCTCTAAACAGGTTGTAAGATTTTGATTTATCATTGTTTAGAAAATCGCAGTAAATCATTGCTTACAAAAACTAACAAACAACGAAAGGGGACTTTCTGTTTGGGATAATAACAATTGGTCACTAAGTAAAGGAGAACAAAATCCAATTAACGACTTTTTAAAAATAATATTATTTAAATTTTATTATTTTCTATTATATTTTAAAGGTTTTATACGTATGATTATGCTTGATATGGACATACTTATATCAATTTTCACCTTACAGGTAAGACTCATTAAATTTCTAAATTCTACCCACCCACTAATATTTTATACAGTTCAATAGAGACTTAAAAGCGATGCCAGTTATCGATTGCTGATGAGATATAACCAGCTGTATTTAGTTGTTGGAGAGCAAATCAGCACCGCTCGACAGGACAGGAATAGAGCCTCACTCATTGACTCATTGCTGGCTCTACAATATTCTTTTATTTTGATGGGTGGGTGGAAAAGGAAGGAAAGGGGTGGCAGCAGCAGGGGCAGGAGGAGGAGGAGGAGGAGGAAGAGGAAAGGAGGAACACAAGAAAAAGGGGGTGGGGGGCGCAGGAGTCTTTCTAAGGTTTGCTGCCCGCACTCTGTTGGAAAACTCAAGCCCGCAGTTATTGTGAAAATGTCTCTGGGATTCCTGCTGTTCATTCATGATATATAATGTAAGTATGGCGAGAATTGACCCATGCTGGTCAAGAGGTGGACTCTTAGGGGACACGCCGTGTTATTGTTGCAATACATCTTCTAAGTCCTTAATTCTTAGTCCCTACCCGACCTTTGGCTCCATTCAAGAACTGACCTCAAGCGCAACGTCTGTATCTTTTTCACTACACCACCCGCTCTCTGTTTTGTTCTGTTCATAAACGCATAAAATGTCACACGTAACTCCGAAACTTAATGAAGCGTGGGGGGTCACTCAAGAGCCAGTGAACTTGAACTTGAACTAAACTCAACCTTGAAAAAAATCCTCGTACTGTACAAGAGAGACTTAGTTACAAGGTATATTAAAGGACAATCCTTCCTCCCCCTGTGGACATATCGGTCATAAAACTCTTTCAACCCAAAAATTCTCCAACTTTGGTATGAGTCCTTTTGTATAATAGGAAGCACATTCTTTGGTAGCATTATGGAGTTAGGTTTTCATTATTCCAGTTTTATTAGACTGGCGCGCCCTTTTTTCTGTGTGTGGCCAAAACGTAGTAGAACTACATGGTCATTTTAGATAATACTTCAAGGCGTAGAGGAAGGAACAAATCAGATAGATAGATAGATAGATAGAGAGAGAGAGAGAGAGAGAGAGAGAGAGAGAGAGAGACCCATTCATCTTATCCCTACAATAAATAGTCTTAAAATATTATCAAGACCACGCTCTGAGTGAGCCTTGCAGAAAGCTGAGAGTAAAATCCGCCTCTCATGTGGGTTTGTAGCGAATCAAAAGTAAAGCGGCTTGATCCTCTGTGATTAACTTTGTTCTCACGTTGCTGGCGGTGGATATTGACTTCCCCTAATGTAGGCCTACACAATTCATTACTTAGTGACAGAATGACATTTTTATTACCATTTTCTACGTTGAAAATTTCATATTATTTTCTTACTGTAGAAAGGAATTTAAAAAAAAAGATATTTGGCCAGAAAAAGCTAAGTCCTAGAACAGAAAGAAAATGTACAATGAAAATACTTACCATAGCTGTATCCTTATCCTCTTTGCTGTTATTGTTAAGGTGGTTGTTTTTCCCGTTGCCGTGCATGCCTTTGGGGCTGTCTTTACCGCTGCCGTTATCGTTTCCGTTGTGCTTACTGATCGACTTATCTTTCTTGCGATCAACATTGGGAGAAATGACAGGGCTGGTGGGAGACGCAGCTATAGAAGTGCCTAACGGCACATCATTGCCGTTCTTGTTGACAACCGTGTGTCCAGATTTGGCAGAAGTCGGTGGACTTTGTAAGTTATCTTTGTGACCTGTGCTACCACCTGCCGGAGATGTAGTAGTATTTTTATTGTTGTTGATGCCGCTAACATTGTTGTTGTTATTGTTGCTGTTGTTGTTGAGATTGTGGTTGCTGCTGACATTGCTCCTGCAATTGTCATTGTCGTTGTCGTTGTTATTGCTGCTGTTGATGTTGGTGGTGGAACTGGTGACTGGTGAACCGATGTCTGTGTGACCCTGGTATAACCGAAGATCGTCCTTGGGGAATCTGCCTTGCACAGCCTCCATCGCAGAGTAGGGATCGTGCTCCGACAGCGCATTCTCCCTCTCCTTCACCATCTGGTGGTTGCAGCGGGGGACCGTAGAGCGAGGATGGTTTGGAAACATTTGATGGGTCGGTTGGGTGGGTGTGGGAGAGGACAAAGAAAGCAAATAAAAAATTAAAGTATATATATATCGAATCCAATAGATTTATTGAAATGATTTATACAACATTAGGATGATTCTCATTTTCTCTGTAAATGAAGTGAAACGCCTTTAGCACAAACTGCATGTCTCATTGAAAGCATAACTACTACCCTCCAAAAGTAAAAAGAATCCCCCCCAAAAGAAAAAAAAAACAAAAAAAAAAACAACAACAACAATAAAACAAAACAAAAAAAAAAACAAAAAAAAAAACAACAACAACAATAAAACAAAACAAAACCCCCCAAAAAACAACAACAAACAAACAAAAAACCGCAACAAAAACGAACAAACAAAAACAAAACAACGTGCATCGTTTTTTCTCAAGAATCACATATAAAAAAACTATATTAAAATATGTTTTTATTTCAAGAAGAAAAACAGATAAGTAAATATATAAAAATACAGAGGAGAGAAAAAGAGAGGGATAAATAAAGAGACAGGTAGAAGAAGAAAGACAGACATCAGATAAACAGGCTTACAGACTAACGGGTAGTCGGACAGAAAAAAAAAACAGAAAAAAGAGATTAGATAGTTAGGCCACTTAAGATATATTTAAATCTTGTTTAATCTAACTAAATCTATATTGGGTAAGTAAAATTAATTGCTATTAGCTATATTCAAAAAGATATACATCTATATAACACCACACCGATTAGCTTAGACTAATCACAAACGAAATCTGAGAAAGCGTGATAGCAGAAACAATGTTTTCATTTTCATTTTATAGTTGTTATCAATTCTATCATTGTTTCTATCCCAATCATTTAAAACTACATTACTACGTGATGTATAGCCTCGTAATGACTATGTTATGTATAGCCCAAGCATATGTTGACTTCTCATTAACCATAATTATCTATGCTTTTCTGACAAGATTTACACAATAAACTTTTTGCAGTAAATGTGATACATCATCATGCAAGAGCTATTCTAAAAATCTGAACTTCATGCTGATGTTAGGTACGAACACCATCCAATACTTTTCCAAAACATTAGAAAACACCATATCTGTCTTGTGTTATTATAAAACTAAATTATCCTAAAATTTTGAAGCATCCCATTACCCTCTTGGCTTATCACAAAAATCCAATAAGTCTCCTAAAAATAAAAAATCAGAACTCCATAACTACAATGGCTTGAAAGCTGCTACTCCGTCGAATATTTTTGGGGAACTGAAATGGTATCGTAAATACGTTTTCTAGATATGGAGGTTATGTATTCTGCACAATCCTAATGCTGTTAATGTATTGACATAACCAAGATTTTTTTTACTGCTGATTTGGTGGTGTACTGATTTTTGTGCGCATGACTGTCATCCGAGGATCCGAATCAGTGCAGTGGAGCGAAGCTTGGCATTGACCTTGCATGTATTCATGCATTCATTATGCCTATGCTAAAAGCCATTAGAATCACAAAAACTTGGCACAGTTATGATGTGCACTGGTTGTGTCATTTTAAATATGAGAGGGTCATCGTATCACGAGATAACTGGTTGGGTCGGTGTCAGTTTAATGTGACCAGCTGAGACGGAGTATCCCCGCCATGTCTAGTGTGTGGCAGCATATACACTTGTCAGACGTCAGTCTTGAGGCCCATCCACAATATAGCCTATATAGTGCTGACGTTGGGCTTTAAGACAAATCACCTCACTGAAATCTGTATCACGAGATGAATTATTAGCAAAAATCCCTGTGTTGAGAAAGAGAGAAAGGGAGAGAGGAAATAGAGAGAGAAACAGAGAGAGAGAGAGAGAGAGAGAGAGAGAGAGAGAGAGAGAGAGAGAGAGAGAAAAAGAGAGAGATAAGTAAAGGAGGGTAAAAGGAATAAGTTTAAAACGTAGTGATTAGACACAATTTAAGGTATACAAAAGCACAATAATGTTTAGCCATAAAGGGTTATTCTGTGGTTTAAAATTGTTGTAATGAGAATTAAAATAAACATTTTATAAGTTCTTACCAAAAACAACAACTAAAGAGAACCAACTCTCTTCTCAGAACATTAAAACATTAAGAGGAAGAGAAGAAGACATTCAATTGACAAACAAGGTTTAGTTCCGACAAAATTGTTTGTTTGAAAAAAAAGTACAAGAAAAAGAAAAGATCTTACAAATGTAAAAGGTTGGGGGGAAAAAAAAGAATACGTGGCTTGTTTTAAAATTCAATCATACATATGCCATACAGCACAAAATTACAGTATGATCATATAGAGTAAAAAAAAAAAAAATATATATATATTTAAAAAAAATTCGCTAACAATGTCCCTTGCTGTCCTTTTGATACTCTGGTATAAACTGGATCTCCCAATTAAAATATGTTTTAGAAAAATAAGATTTGAGAGCGTCTTTAGGAGAAGAGCGATGTGTCAAGAGGCAGTCGTCCATGACGTGTATAACTCTGCGGTTAACGACATGACATTGAGCCCCCCCCCCCCCCCCCCACCCCACCCCACCAACAACCACCCCCCCACAACCCGACAACTTTATTATGAAGACCAAAAAACTTTAAAATCATTAATTCTGAAATACCGAAACCCCAGCAAAACACATGGGGTTCAGGGCAGCAATACCGAATTACACGGCTGTGTGCTGTTGGGAAAGATAGACGCATTAAATCTGCAAGGTGTTTGAAAATTAGAATGCCTGTACTTAATTAGTCAAGGTATATTCATATGACTGTATTATAATTTGCCCGCAACCGAGTTTTGCGTCTTAGTTTGATGAAATTTAAAAGTTTAGGCGAACATGAACTATATACAGATCGTGGTAAGAAAATGTATACTTTATTATAATTTGGCGTTTGCATAACGTTAGGGATTGAAGAATATTAATTAAACAGATATTATGTCCTACTCCGATTCGACCATGAGCTGTACATATAAAAACAAAAAACAAAAAAATCAACGGTTCCTATATGTTCAATTCCAAATCTCGATCGTTTCCTTTAACCGTTATGTTGTGGAAAAATAGGACTGTTTAACACAAACGTTCGAGAATCAGTGTAGCAGCAAAATAAAAATGTTCAGACCTAGGTCTTGGAACTTGTCGCAAATTGGGACATCTCTCGAAAGGGATGAAAATTGAATAAGAGAAGAAATGAAAAAAAAGTATAAACACTCACACCCACATGCAAATAAACACTGCTGGATTATGCACACAAGGAGTAATCATGGGGAGGGAAATGCAAAAGAAATCAACAAGTGTACGTATATTGCAAACACACACACACACACACACACAGCCATACACACACTTTCATTCAATTACGATGGAGAACAGGTGGATAAAAAATTAATGATAGAGGAAAGGGCAGAGAAAATAGATTAACAAATGTGTATATTTGACACACACACACACACACACACACATTCATACAACGCTAGATGACATTGGACCAAGGGACTTGTAAACAAGGCAACGGTTAAACAGATTTGAGTACAATAAGGACACGCATCCAGCATCGACTAGTAGCTCCATCTAACTCACCGATGTGACTCTGCCAGCCGCCTTGCTCAAGTCATCATAGTCTGGGTGTGAGGGGTCCGTCTCATCCAGTAGGTCATTCAGGTAGCGTGCGTAATCTGGGATGCGCTTCACCTGAAAAGTAGACCAATCAGTGTTGAGATCGATAAGTTGTCAGACTGGTTCCATTCAAATACATTCATTAGGCTATATAAATAACCAAACAATATTCGTTTATTGTTTTGGTAGAGTTTGTCTACATACAATTACAAATATGTGTTTCACTACGGTTTTCTAGGGAAACAGTTGAGGCAAAAAAGTATTTCGAGGTCCCTATTTAAATGGCGATCATAACTTGGCAAAGACGTTGATGACAAAGGTATAGAGATAGAGATATAGCTATAGAAAAAGAGAAATGTGTTTGAGTAGAGTAGATTTAAGAAAAAAAAAGAGAAAGTCTGGGACATAGCAAAAAAAAAGAGAGAGAGAGAGAGAGAGAGAGAGAGAGAGAGAGAGAGAGAGAGAGAGAGAGAGAGAGAGAGAGACAAAACGACAAAGACAGAGAGACCGCGAGAGAGAGAGAGAGAGTGTGAGAGATATGGGAGAGGAGGGCACAGGAGGTACAGCGGCACTTAGCAAAATAAATCACGACAAGAAAAGGCAAAGAGTAATGGAATTTTAAGATATGTAATGCTGAAAACCAAGATACATTATGACTTCAGGTTATAATTCTATGTAGATTGGTCTACGTGCAAAATCTCACAATAAACTATGTCCGCTCTTTTTTGCCTTCATATATTTATTTTAAATTTTAGCAAAATATCAGTATTATATGTAATGAAATCTTCTCCTTTGGATTGTATGAAGTGACTTTATGACCCTTCACGGTCTATGAACCTTGGTCACCCGAACATTATTATTTTTCTAATGCAGCTCGTTTCATGCACCAACAGTATTGTGCCAACGTAACCTGCCATCTTAAAAGCAACGCAGGGAAGGCAGCCATTGTTGAAACATATATTATGTTCGTTTAACATCCAATCCACGTGATAGCAGACCAGCATGTGTTAATCATCAAGTGGCTGTGCCGCGAATTATTTAAATCATAAAATATTTGTCATCTTGATCATTTTGTTTTTGTACCATCTCTCGCTTGGATTGACAATGTATGATTTCCTCCAATGTTCCGTGATTCAACATAGTGAAAAAAAAAACGCCATAGGAACGAACATCAAGATTGTGGGGTTTCTTAAAGTAATAGAAACATGTTTTGTGCTATAAAACATGTGCATTTCAAATTAATTAATTGTCTTGATAATGGAAAATTTGATAACTTTATAGGCTACTTTAATTCAGCAAAGATGACCAAATATGTGAAAGTACGGTTGATACGATAAAGATTTGTTAAGTAAGCAATGCCTTAAGTCTGACTGTGATGTTACACATTTTTAATTCCCCCAATACCCTTTTCTGTAGGAAAAAGGAAATTAAGAGAGTACTGGTTGGGGGTTAAGCAGTGGTGCATTGGATTTCGATGTGTATAATTGATTAGACATTTTTTGGCATAAGTGCGTGAACAATTTTGCAAACACCAGATAGATATTCAACTTAAATCAAAATTATTAGCAACGAAAGCACCTTTTTGATATATATTTTAAAACCAGCACTTATTTAAAAATATTTCACGGTGGCTATGGACGCTCTGAAACTTTTTTTCAAAGACAATTTAACAACTAGAATCTATCCAGAAAAGATGAAATAGGAAAAAAAATCCGCAAAGTAAACAAATCAAAATAGGAAAACTTATTAAAAAAATCTGTCTAACATAACAAATACACACACACACACAAACCAAAACGAAAACAAAACAACACTACCAAAATCTCTATCCGCTAGTGTTTTCGAGTTCACATGACTTATAAGAAAGTTTTATATTAAACGATTACAGTTTGCGATAAGGAAGATAACATACTCACCCATAATAAAAAAAAAATAATTACTGCTATGTTTCCTTTACAGCAAATCGAATTTAAGTTAAAACAGATTGCAGATGGAAAACTCGACAAAGAATAAAAATAACACACGGTGATGAGATTTTATACACCAACATTCAACCTTCGGCCTCGAAATTCTTGAAAATCTGGATCTTTGCTTGTATATTCTGGCTATACAGTGGCAACGTAACTTAACTATGCAAAGTATCGCAGAGAACAGTCTTTACAATGTACATTGTATAAAGATATTTTCACGAATCAAAGCACAACCGGTACGAAAAAAGGGAACTGGGATAAGCTTAAAAGAAAAAAAAGTAGGAACAATAGAGGAAAAGGGATGTCGATTGGAGCGATAAGAATGGGTTGTATTGTGTTAAACTTGTGTCTCATGCTCTAATATAAACAGCACGCCGACCCAGCTCCAAATTCCTGGACAAAGATAATAAAAACAGATTGTGTCCGCGCGGCATTGTAGCTAATCATTGTAGCTGTCACGGTGGCTCTGCATCAAGCGTACATGGGGCCGCGCCAGGACGATTTGGCTAGCTCTTGCCTGTTACAAGACTGAGGACTCCCAAGTTAAACTGATTTCCGTGGTAAAGGTTTTGTTGAAGGATAAAGCAGACAGCTCGTGTAGTATTAAAGTGATAAGCGCGATCCTTACACAAACAAAAATTTACCAATACATGGATTTATAGGATAATGGCAATAGCTAACAGGACGCAAACGTCTATACAAAATTACCGGGGAGCACATACTGAGACAAAAGGCTGTAAACATGATTGTTCAATATGTTTTGAAAAGCTTTATAATAAATCTACTTTTTTTTTTTTTTTACTAAAAACGGTAAAAACGTGTTTTATCGTCCAGGTAACAAAAAAAAACCAAAACAACAACAACAACAACAACAACAACAACAACAACAACAACAAAACGGCATAAACATTTCAATAGCTTTCACAATCTAAAGCATTATTGATTTTTTTTTTAAATTGCAGCCTCAACCATTTTACTTGGGATCCGAGTATTATCTATTTTACATAGATGGCTAAAATGGCTAAAAATAGTAACTCGAACTTTCGCGCTCATTTCTGTCCAAAATCAATCGAAATTGAATTGCTTTGAGACATCAGCAGTTGCAGCTCCAGAGCCCAGGTCACAAAAAACTGTCCATATTGTGAAGCAGTAAAGCTCAAACGGATTTACCATACATATAATCAGATGACTGTTCCTTCCTCTATCGTTTTCTCCACCTCAACTTTTTTTTAAATCTCCATTCCTTTCTCTTTCTTCAAACAGGTATTGGACCAAAAACGAAGACGTTTTGTTCACATTTGTTCTGTTTCTATTATTACGAGAAAAAAACCCCCACATAAAACAACAACTAATATCTAATAACAAACCGCGTTGCCCTGTAACCAAATTTTGCTTTACAGTTCTAGCAATGTTTTCTACATGGTGAAAAAAATCACCACGGATTCCTTCTTAAGTTAGCAATTTAAAACAAAGTACGTCACTTTAGTTCAAATAACGTAGCGTCAATTGAAGTTATGTAGAGCTTTGCGTCTCCTAGGGTACGAGGGGTCTTAGTTGGTGGTACGTACGTCACCTGTAGTATTTCATTGATATAATTCTTAAGATACCATATAACACTCAAGTTTCAAGATCAGATCAGGGGCTTAGCATTAGTTATGACAACAACCCAATTTTATCGATAGAGACCTATATTTAGGCAGGGTACTGTGGGTCTTCAGTCAATCTCAGTTCCTGTCTCCCTAACTTCCGGTCTGTAACTGGCCAGACACCAGGGCCACCGCCAACACATTGTCTAAAAAGCGTATGTAAGAGGAATGCACTTTCCTCACACAGTCACGTTGAGGTGAAATTATGGACCTTGCTAGCCGGCTAGGTTGGCAGCTTTAGAGATCAGATCCTGGCAGTGACAGTGACATGAGCGGTCACCGCGGAGTGACAGGTTTGTTGGTGCGGCTTCCAGGCCCTGTCTCGCGTTTCTTCTTACACGAGGCCGCTTGGTGGTTAGATTAGCTGTCTGTGTTTACACAGTGGTCAGAGGGAAAGAAAATCTGTGGCATACTGGGGACATTTGGGTAGTAATGTACAGCCAAAAATAAGTGTTTAAAAGTAGGGGAGGTGGAGGAGGAAGTGAAGAAGAAGAAGAAGAAGAAGAAGAAGAAGAAGAAGAAGAAGAAGAAGAAGAAGAAGAAGAAGAAGAAGAAGAAGAAGAAGAAGAAGAAG
>RQTK01000003.1:1648998-1671242 GCA_003991915.1 Elysia chlorotica | reverse complement strand
TTGTCGAAAAGCAGATTAATAAATTTCACATATCAGACGATTAGATTATTAGACGGACGAACGTTGTAGCGCAAAAACTGAAACTATATATGTTTTTTGATGAATGATTCAAAAGTACTTTCATAGATCTATTTTACTACAAAGCGCAATATCAAGAGAAATACTTAAACAATCAGTATATGCTTAATGAAAAGAAAAATGTTATAGTAAAGAACCAGGCATAGTTGAAAATTGAAAAAGAAAAATGATACTATTTCTTTGATTGGCGTTCTGTGTCCCTAGTTTCAACAAACCATTTTTCCAGGTTTTTTTCCAAAGAGGTTCTCTCTGTCTTTGTTAACGTTCCATGTAGCCCTCTTATACCTATATGGGTTTCTAAATTTAAAACGTCTACATGGAAATTTTAAAAAGATAAAACATCAACAACAATAACAACAACAACAACAACAACAACAACAACAACAACAACAACAACAACAACAACAACAACAGCAACAACAACGACGACGACGGCGACGAAACAACCAAACCCAGAACCACCAACCACAAATATGAGCCCGTGACACAATTACCTTGCAAATTTCTGGGCAAAGATTTAAGTCTTAGCCAACAACATTGGGATAGACAATAAGGTCAATAAATATTTTTTCCACTAAAAGAAGGAAAGCAAACTGATTATTCTAGAAAGAGGAAGGAAGTGCTAGATCTTGGACATAGAGGGACAAAAATCAGAATTTAAATATGCCTCCTCTTTCACATAGAGAGGGCTTCGCCATCCACTTACTCCACTCCCCCGCTGAGTGCCTTCTTATCAACCACATTCATAGTGCATTCACTCTATGATAGAAACTATAATTATATCTGGCTCATGATCTGGCTCAATACATTATCCACCGCTCTCTTTAAGAAAATGTTTAAAAATGCACTTGAAAGCACAGAAACACGATTTTAAAGAATTAAAAACAACAAGATATTAGATTTTTATTGTGCCTTCAGTTTCGATATTTCCTTTTTTCTCGTCCATTCACATTGAAAGCGCGCAAAATGCAATGGCTTAAGTAAACATTTTTTTAGTCTCAGAAACAGTGTTAAGCCCTAAAGCCTATTCTAGATTGCACACATTCATAGACACGGTGCTGACACGGTTTTAAATGGGCTTTTGAAGTTATTAGCATATTTTCATTTTTTTAAAACAATCTTTACAAGAAAAATCTTTTATTTAAATGGTTCATGTTTTTAAGAGAAAAAAAAAACCGACACATAGGGCAGATGCTTCTAGAGCCATACATTTGCTTAATTAACTGATATAACATATAGCGCAAGCTATAAAGATGGAGAAATAGAGAGGAAGATAAAGAGAGAAAAAGAAAGAGACGGAGATAGATAGATAGATAGATAGATCAAGAGAAAGAGAGAGAGTCAGAGTGAGAAAGATTGCGTGAAAGATGTCGACGAGGAGACATAGATCTATAAGCACGGAGGAAAAAAGATAGAAAGACAAAGAAGGATTGAAAAGGACATAAATATAAGGAGGGAGAGGGAGGAAAAGAGATAGATAGAGAGAGAGAGAGAGAGAGAGAGAGAAAGAGAGAGAGATAGAGAGAAAGAAAGAAAAGAGAGAGAGAGAGAAAGAGAGAGAGAGAGAGAGAGAGAGAGAGAGAGAGAGAAAGAGAAAGAGAGCGAGAAGTCTCTTTGTGAACAATTCCATGTCAAAGACATACTTTTGACCTCTCGCGTCTCTAGAGTTATTCTAAAATAAAATCTATTAAATAGTGTAAAGACTCTTAAACAGATAAAACAACAAAAACAAACAGAATAGGTAAACCTCTTGAATTAAGCAGCCAACAGGCGTTTCAGTGAGTATTAATGAATTTCAACAGATTTGTAGCAAGTAATAAATCGCCTCTTCAAAAAGTAACAGAAGCCAGCACAAAAATTACCACCCAATATATGTGGTCACTTGAATAGATATAGAGGGATATTGAAGTAGCATGGGGGAAATTCTTCAGAAACGTTGCAGCCCATACCACTAGATTTACGACTTCAAAGTTCAGTGGTAGCAATATCCATATTTGACCGGTTGCTTTCACTAGAACTTTCGACGAGGGAGCTTATAGAGACTGCAACGGGAGCTCTCAGGTCGAACAGCAACTTTTGTCTAGACTTATCTAGCTTAGCTGTCGAGAAGAGAGGGGAGGATCCATTCTGTCCTCTTTGTACCGGACCTGCCAACCGCACGGCAAATAAAGGTATTTCAGGGGCCTTTTGGGCTCAAAACGTACGCCTTGATCCCCGGATGTGTTGGCGGCTTTGCCAGACTCCTCGACATAAGGCCATACGAGCCATAGGCACCAAAGAAAAGAATATTGGGTCTCAATAACAAGTACCCTGTGGCAGTTTCTGTCGATGCACTCGTAACAGCATATGGATGCAAAGCAAGACTGGAGGTGTTGGAAGAACTACAGCTGGGTAGTGGAAAAATGAGAGAAAAGACACTTGACGTTATGTTTAGCTGTCTGATGTTGTGAAATAATATTATCAAAATCACAGTGCCTCTATATTATCATACCTATGTTTGAATCTCGGCAGATCAGAGAAGAATGGTCTTTTGAGATAAAGGGGACAGAGAGTGAGTGAAGGGAAGAATGAGGCGAGAGAGAAAGAAAGACTAGAGAGAGAGAGAGAGGGAGAGGTAGAGAGAGAAAGAATAGATAGATAGATAGGATAGATAGAGAGAGAGAGAGAGAGAGAGAGAGAGAGAGAAAGAGAGAGAGAGAAGGGGGTGGGGAGGAAAGATTTTATATTTTGCGTAAAAAACAACAATACATCAACAAGAAAATTATCTTACTTCAATTAAAAAACGTATCCTTATTTAGCGATATAACACAGAACAAGAGGGTATAGCACATGTATCTCATACTCGGTTTTATTTTATCAATTGGACAACGTAAAAAAGAGAAGCCTTCAAAACACATAGATTCTAAAATATAGCACAAAAGCAGACAAACAGCAAAGGGTTGTCACAAGAAAGTGTTTGGTCAGCTGTTAACTAAACATTGAGGCTGCCAAGAATGCAAATGAGGAAACTCTGGTGTTTTACTTAATCCTTTACTTGTCACCAACATGTAAAGAATACACTTTTTTTAAATTTTTAAAACAAAATATGACATTTTTTTAAAATAAATACCATAATCCTGCAGTTTAGAGTTAGGTAAAACTGGGATATTTTTTTCCCTTTAACTGTTGATTCTTTTGAATCCATTGTATGTATTGCCTTTTCTGATAACGGTTTAGTATGGCAATTAAATCTACCTTTGTATCTCTATATTATAATTGTCTCTCTCACTCTTTCCTAAGTATTTTGGCACCCCACACGAACACAGCCATCCCCATTCTAATATCCAAAGACCGTCCACTGCCATTTTGTTGGCAAAATAATGAATGACCTGAAGTGACCACTCCTGGTGGACTAGTGGGAAAACCCGTTAGACCTGGCGATAGTGAGGATATTGAAGGGACCCCCTGTCTTATTGTCATTCGGGATTGCGGCCAATTCATTATCTCTGCCAGCACTACGGATCGCTGAAAGAGCTCCTGTTCAGTATAGAAATTTTGGGTTCCTGAAAAAGGTCATTTTGTGACAAGCGAAAAGAAGTTTTGAGGTGGTAAGAGGGAGAGAACCCCATAGACATTTTAAACTGAACATACACAATTCATTGTTAAAGTAAAGGCTTATAAAGACAGTATACTTTTAATAATGAATTCTGAAGAGAGTTCGTGGTAAGCTTGAGTCAGTGCACGTGGGAAGGAGGCATGAGAAAGGGGGCAGAGAGAAAAATCTCGTTTTAAACAATGCAGAGATCGAGTGTGACAATTTCCTCCGGTTCTTCTTTTCCTCTTCATCTTCTTTACTTCAGTATTTTGAACAAAATCTTATTGCTCATCAAGAACAAAAAAGACACGCGGAAATCCAGATATAGTTGGAAACAACATATCATAACATTGACAAGAAGAGATTAACAGACGCTGAGTCGATAGAGATAAGCCAAGATAATTGTGTCTGCCACAAAAAACATCATAGTAAACAACAGTAACAGCACGTTAACAATGTACAACAGCAATTGCGATCTGGACATTGTTATTCGGCTTCTACAGTTCCTTTCACTTGGTCAAAATATTCCTCTTATCCACGTTACATACTTTATGACAACATTCATTTAAATAGTATCTACACTGCGACAGAAATGAACACATTTGATTCCATCTCTTCCCCACTTATTTATTACATCCCTAGCCTCATTGCAGCAAACCATATAATAGATCGTCGTTTGCGCACGCGCTCCACACTTCATAAATTAATATAGGAAAAAGATCTAGCTAGACATAGGGCATCTTTTATTATAAGTTGGGTTTTTTTTTTTAGATGGGCCCTGAATCTCCTTAAGCAAATTTGCTTGGCTGCACAACCCGAGGTAAATGTGGAGTGAAACCAAACACGTAACATAATTACTTACATATCCATGGTGTGGGCTGGTTACCTGTAGCGCCCGGGTGTCTGTCTGCCTAGTTAAGGCTTCATGATGTGATGTCTCTCTGTCTTTCCCTCCTTTCTCTCTTTCTCTCTCTCTCTATCTCTCTCTCTCTCTCTCTCTCTCTCTCTCTCTCTCTCAGTATATATCTATTCGTCTGTCCGTTACCACTTCCTACCTCTTCTGCTCCTCATCCGCCTTCTTGTATTCTACTTCTTCCTCTTTTTCTTCTTCTTCTTCTTCCTCTCCTTTTTCTTTTAATCCTCACTGTCCTCATTTTTTTCTCTACCCCTTGCTCGCTTTCACCATCTCTAAGGGGGCGCGGTAGCCCTGGGGTAGAACATCGGCTTCCGACGCAGGAGGTCTGTGGTTCGAGCCCTACTGGTTGGGTCGGTGTCAGTTTAATATGACCAACTGAACAGGTCATGGTATCCCCGCTCCGTCTGTGTGTGGCAGCACATAACATTATCAGACGTCAGTATTGGGACCCGTCCATAATATAGTCTATATAGGACTGACGTTGGACGGTAAAACCAATTCAACTCAACACCTCTCTCCGAGTCTTTCTGTTTTCATTTTTTGCATACGAAACATTTTTTCCATTTGCTGTTTCTATGTTTCTCTATCTCTGCCTGTCTGACTTTCATTCCATCCTTTCCAAAGTTTTCTCCCCATTTCTTCTTCCCATGCTATCTACTTATCTATGTAAGACATTTTCTATGAAAGTGGATACCACCCCTTTTTTTCTTTTAAGAAACACATGTCATATTATCAATAGTCCATCATTTACTGACAAAGAGCTTATCTTCAGAGAGGCAACATAAACAGAGAGCTAACCGTTTCATTGATAAGACGTACGTCCACACAATGGCGTAAATCGATTAAGTATCTCAACACTGGTTTTTCCCTTCTATATAGATATTGTTTTCCATACAGTCACTTACAGATGTCAATCTTCAGAGTTGAGAGTGTTGACATTATGAACAAAATGTATAATGCCACATTCGGGGTTCTTTAAATCACACTTTTTCATTGCTTGCCTGTTTATCTGTTTATTTTGATCTTGTTTAATGTTACTGCGCCCCACTCCCTCCTCCCTGTGTGTTTATATCTTAAGTGTTTTAACTTCCCTCTATCCCCCCTCTCCTCTCTCTCTCTCTCTCCCTCTCTCTCTCTCTCTCTCCCTCTCTCTTTCTCCCACTCATATTTCTTTTTCCCCTTTACAGGTGGCTCTCATATTATATCTTCGGGGAGTCCTTTCCCTTCAACTGTTCTGTTCCTGACATCTCTCCCCTTCACTACCTTTCTAACTTTCTGCCATTCTGTCTCTTTCTTTGCGTTCAATATCTTTTCGTGCACAACTGGTTTCGTTGTTATCTCGACCCATTCATTGATCTAATCTTCAAGTCTTTGTCGAACCGCCTTCCTCAAATTCAATTAAACCAGACGCACTTGGACGCAGCACTGGATAGGTTCTATTTAACAGTAAATTTTAAGTCAACAAAGTATTAATTTCACTGCAAATAATTTTATTTATCTACCAATTTCAACATAGACTATTTCTTTCGTATTTTAACTTGAGGTTACATACTAATTTTTTCCCCTCAGACTTCCATAAAATCACGATGCGATGTGTCGAATTCATAATAATCTCTTTAAAAGCATGATAGCATGGAAAATAAGGGACGAAAAACAAAGGTTTCATGGTCAATCAGACAACTACGCGTGCACGGCAAATTTCTGATTAATGTTCATTGAACACAAGTGAAAACAATTCGTAAATATAAATAGGTTAATGAAACTGGAGAATATCAGTGTTCGCAAATTCACGCAATATTTACAAAAAAAGATGTTCTTTTATTGAGTAATAATATCAAACTCCACAACAACATCAACTATAAATACACATGTGCAATCAATACAAGTATTATATTTTTGGAGTGGAGGCGTTCAGTGAGATAGATAGATAGATAGATAGATAGATAGATAGATAGATAGATAGATAGATAGATAGATAGATAGATAGATAGATAGATAGATAGAGAGAGAGAGAGAGAGAAGAGAAGAGATACATGTATATAAAAAGACAAATAGACAAAGACATAAAAACAGATGCAAAGAGACAGAGATTGAGACATAGAATATATAAAATAGTTATGTCAATGAACGTTGCGACGCCAGAAGAAAAAGCAAATTCAGTTCTCTCTTCTAAAAAGCTTAAGTACAAGTAGACTAAATTAAGAGCTTGTTTTTTACCCCCATAAAATACCCCCTGTCCCAATTAAACTTTAATTTTCGTGAAAAGAAGGTTTTATTTCGGCAAGGTCTACTACACATTGCCATTAACCGATCTGCCCAGGGCTGGCTCTGAGAATGTAAGCTAATACATATTGGACAAAAATGTCCATGAAATAATAGAATCTGTCGACGTTTCAGAGGAGAATGTGAAGAATGGTTAAAACGCTTTATGAGCATGCGCTTTGATACACACTCAAGGCGGTCGTGTGGATCAATTCTTTTTTATTCTAAAGGCTGACAAACTACTATTATTCTTGCATAACTGTCCCCACAAAAAAGAACAACAACAAAACAAATTTAAACCGCAATTATTAGAATTTAGTTCTGTAATCTAAGTAAAATAAGCCATCACCTGTAACGGAAAGAAGGCTCTATTTATTGATCAATCTTTACACAATTGTGATGTTTTAAAGTATTACGTGGTTTCCTTAAGAAAGATTTTAAAATCTTCCTGTTTTTTTTTTTCAGTTTCAGTTTTTGAGCTTCGGTATTCTTTATTACCATCAACTGAGCTTTCTGGCGCCAAGTGAGAGATTAACACAACCACTTGCCTAGATACCGGAACACCCTGTCGCTCAATTCTGAAATTCACAGAAAGGCTGCCACAGATAGGGATCGACGATTTAGTCGTACTGTAGTCATACTGATAGCACAATTTCAGTAGGACTGGTCAGAGTATCCACTCTGGAACTGATACACTAGTCAGGGCTGAAACCAACAACCCGAGTATATGTAAGTTGGGTTTGAAGTATGTTCAAATGAATCTGGTACTGGTCAAAGTAACGTAGAATGGCTGGGAGATAATCCTCGGCTGGCTGGTGTTGAGAGACGCTAAGTCTCGGGTTAGAACGGTGATTAGTCCAAGAAAAGACCCCGTTCCCTCTGTTCAGATAATGATCTTGTCGCAGTAAATCCTCGCGGAAGGATATTTTCTTGAAAGTGCCATTAGAAAGGGTTTTTCCAGATGGGTGGTCCGCCATGTATCTGATAATACCTAGCTGAGCACTTTCTTGATATTATTAAAATGGGACCAATTGAAGCGAGGGTGGGGGCGCTTTGTATGAATTTATGCACTAGGTTGAGAGAATAAACTGTTATTTTCCCGAATTTTTCCGTCAAAAATTCCATAAAAAGAAAACATATACAGAAATGAAAAAGGGATAAAATTTATATAAATAAGCTATGCATTCTCCTTCATCAGCCGTTCTTTCCTTGTGGTTTTCGTCTTTCCTCTTCATTTTTTCTTCTGTAGTCCTACTGAGTGGCCTCTCACCATCGTCTCTTACTAGTTACTTGTCATCTCTATCTCTCTTTAACAAGCATATGCCCTTCATTCGAACATATCACCCATTGATTCATACCTATGCATATGCCTATTTCACTGCATGACCTTAAAAGAATACAAACATAACGAAAGTAAAAGACGCAACATAATAATATTATTTTAAACGTAACTTTGGTATTTAAAACTAAAATATAAACAATTCTTAATAAAAAAAAACATGTCAACTTCACGTATAATTGCAATCTTCTATGTGATTTAGAAAACATTCTGTCGACGAATTGGGCATAAAATGCGACTCTTCACCTCTGGTCCTGAAAATTACATTGCGAAAGTTCCCCTTTAAGTTTCGCCCCGCCTCACCGAATTCCAGGCACAGCGGTCTGTCGCCATCAAAAAAGCACCACAAAGATGGATGGCGTTTGACATGTTGAGGGTCGGCCCGACTGGTCAGCGGTCAAAACATAACAAACAACTTGACCGACAAGTGCTGGTCCGACGATGGTCAGTTAGGAACTGGACCTGTGTGTTTATAATAAATCAGATTGTGTTAACGGTACCTTGGATGACAATGGCTTCTGCTGTTACTTGTGATTTTCGAGGTATGGCCCGGATGATACCCAAACATTAAAATGTGAAAGAGTTTATCTTCTCTTGCTATATTATGTTGTGACCTGATGTTAATCAAATATGAAAAAAAACCAAACATGTTATCATACCTCTCCAGTAACGGTTGTATAGTTATAAACTTAATTTACCAGTAATTAAAGTATAGATGACAATATTTTTTCGTAGCAATATTAAGAAAAAGAAAGAAGAAAGAGATAGAGATAGAAAGAGAGTCAAAGAGAGAGAAAGTGAGAAGATATAGAAGGCTAGATAAATAAACAGATAGATAGTTTGAACGAGAGAGAAAGAGAGAGACAGGCAGACAGATAGACTGACAGACATGTACATACACACATTCAGACAGGAAGACACAGAGATAGATAGAGAGAGACCTAGAAATATAGGCCAGAAAGAAATCTAAAAGGTATGTCTCTGTATAAGTAATAATCACCAAAGAACATCATGGTAAGGAAAAAAAACACACACACACACAAAACAAACAAAAACAGAAAAAACAACGTCCACAGCCAAAGAGTAGGGAAAACCCAAAACATTGACAAGACAACTTGACATCTCCTGAGACTGATCTTACCACACCCAATCAGTGTACACATGTACTTGCTGGAGACAATAAATCACACTAGTCTGTAGCCTTCTACCTATTACTTCACAACATGTCGATAATACTCGTGATCAAACAGCTTTGAACGCCAATACCTGTACCTCCACCCTCTAAAAACCTTTACACTTACTTTCTAGTCCTTTCTCCTTCAACTTAAATACCCATGAGCCATAATGCCTATGCATGTATATCAATTTCATGAGCCATAATGCCTATGCATGTAAATCAATTTCCTTTAATTATATTTCATTGAATGCAATACGTTAGTGAGGATATGATTTCAGCCTTAAGTAAGAAGTTCCGACCCGGAGAACGGAAGATTCCCTTAAAAGCTTGAAGCAGTTTAATTATAATAATACAACCTAATGTGATGCTTTTGATTAAAAAATTCAGACTCAAGAACTATTGCACAAATATCAGTAGACGTTATTGGGTTCGTTAGTCAAGAACTATTGCACTAATATCTTTTGTACACAGAGCACTTATTATGCCGCCAGTAGACGTTATTGGGTTCGTTAGTTCTTCGAAGTCCGCTTAAAACGCACATTTCAGAGCATTTGGACTTAACAGGCACATAAAGTGTTTGGTTTCTAGTCATAAATCCATTAAAATAAGACGCATTAGCTAGGATACATCTAGATTAATAACATAGAAGCCTCAACTACCCAGGTGTCCTCAATTCTCCATCATAATACCGGAGTTGTCCAGTAGACGGAAGTCGAAGTGAACACTCCCGAAAAAGTTCGCTCTAGTCCAGGGAGCTAAAGAAAATAAACAAGAAACTTGACCGAAACTGGCACCTGAGGTCTGAGTTCTCTAGTACCTGTTACCGTCACCCAGACAAAGCCTCTGGTCGATCAATGTTGAAAGTACGCGTACTAATCCCTATTAGATACCTTCACATGGTCCCGGTACTGCTACTATGCAAACAGGTTTATTATTAACTTTTGATAATTACTAACACATGTTTCCTTATGTAACTCCTATCGTATCTTATCTTTTCCACATAAAACCAGCTATGTATTTACAAGTAATCAGACCGCCTATGGTCCCTACAGGTTTTGTTGAGGTCAGTACTTGAAAAGTGTGACCGGCAGAAAATTAAGTTCTGATATCCTAGCTGTCTTTTGGTGACCGCACGCACAAATTATCAGACGTTAGTCTTGGGATATGTCGTGGTATATGATCTTATCGGGGCCATATTCGAGATTAAACTACGAGAGGATTTCATTCTTGGACCAAAAGAGGATACAAACTAACCCGATCCTATACCAACTAGCCTGTTTCAACAACGTAAGACCAAGTTCACACCGACTCCACAGCCGTAACTCGGTGGTCGAGCACACATCACAACTCTTTGGTCGCTAGTGCGGATGATTCAATGCTCACACAACATTATCACCCAGTGAGAATCAAGCTTTGGGGGAAAGGGATATGTTTGTAACGGGAATTTTCTAAAGACAATATATTAAAGCCCAATGACATTCATACGTGAATAGAACTAGATCTAAAGAAAATATACAAATAAACAAATTAAACAAACAAAAAACAAAACAAAGAAAAAAAATAAAACAACCAAAACAATAAAAAGACAGCTTATATTCAATTCTTAATGGAGATTAATTCCACTTTGTTAATCTTCATCTTTTCAAATTGAAAATAAAGCCAAGTATTGTTTCTTTTTAATACAAAAGAGTTCGTATAAAAGAAAACAAAATAAACAAATCTGAACATCTACTCAATATTCCCATCAATTAAGCAGAAGGGAGATTTTAAAAAGCCACCAAGACACTAGCCCACGATTGCACACCTAATTGCAATAAAAGTGTCGTTTAAAAATCAACAAAACAATAACACATTAAAAAAAAAGAAAAGGATTCCTAGCTAAGCCTAAAGTTCCTACCCCCGCCCCCTTCCCCCACCAAAAAACAACAACAAACGAACAAAAAAAAAACAACCCTAAAAATTCCGTCCCCGTGACAGAGAGATTTATACTTTAAGATCGTAGCCTTTCTATACACCCTAGAACAATGCAATTCTTTTTTTCAGATCTTTCTCCGAGCGTTGAGGCTCTATGACTGTCACCACCTCTAAGCCGCACGAAGCCGCACGAAGCCGTCCGAATCCTACCGAAGTCGCCTCAGGTGCCGTGACGCTACCTGACCCGGAAACACATGAGACTAATCGAGACGCATTATGGGAGGATCAGTGTCGGCCCCAGTAAACAAAAATAGTCGGGTTCCAGAGAAAACATTTATACGAGGACTCGTGTAAGTTGTTCTACCTAGATTGGATTTAGACAGAAATATAACTGGAACGTGGCCTTGAAAAGCTAAAGAAACAACTGACTTTATCAGAGCGATCATTTATTTAATGTAGAGCATGAAGTCACCGAGAAGATGGATGGATTTTTGTTTGTTTTATATATATATTTGATTTTGAACATGGACCATCAAAGTACTCGGTAAAGAATACTTGGATTAAGCTACGAGAGAGATAGATTAATAAATAGAGGGAGAGAGAGAGAGAGAGAGAGAGAGAGAGAGAGAGAGAGAGAGAGAGAGAGAGAGAGAGAGAGGGTATAGATTAACACAGAGAAAAAGAGAGAAAAATGAGAGAGAAGAGAGAGAGAGAGAGAGAGAGAGAGAGAGAGAGAGAGAGAAGAGAGAGATAGAGAGGAGAGAGAGAGAGAGAGAGAGAGAGAGAGAGAGAGAGAGAGAGAGAGAGATAGAGAGAGTGAGAGAGGGGGTATAGATTACCACCGAGAAGTAAGGTAAAAACTGCAACAAAATGAAAACGCTATATAAACTTAAGCAATCTTGTAGAATATGAAATATTAATGAGCCATACGAGTGCTATACGCAAGCTCTTAATGGCGCCAGAGTCTAGATTGCTATGGCTTTACTGTTTATCCTACCTTCTACAGAATTCAGGTTTTTGTTTACTTTTCTTTTTGGTAATTTAAATTGTAATGTGATAGTCTGAAGCTAAAGAGAGAAACCATATGAACCCGACCGAGTTACGTCCGCCAGAGTTAGCCTGGGATTAAAAACAAGTGTGGTTAGAGATTAGATAAGACGAGAGAATATGGGGCGTGCAGTTCGTATAATTATTGTAAAGATTGAGTAATGGAAGGCTTTTAAAAGAATGGGTTTTACGAGCCGAGAGCCCTTAGTGTGCGATTCTCTTAGACAAAGACGCTGAAGAATTCTCCTGTGCCTTTGAGGTGAATTTAAAATACTGATGGTTCATCTGTACAAAAAAAAACAACAACTGCATAAGTAATTTTCAAAGTTACGCAATAAACAATGATAATATAATCTCTGCGATTTTATATTTATATCATTTTGTTTTTGTTTTGGAAAGACATGAACTGTCCATCTCGTGTGACCAACTAAAAATATGTTTGTATCTGTTAAAATATATTCGAAATTTTGTCCTTTGACTCTCGAGTGAATCGACCATCTATATTTCAATATGAATGAAATAAGTAACTGATTGATTTGACTATTTTTTCAACAACAACGCGACAGAATCGAATAAATATGAGTGTATATATATACTACAAAAAAGTATATTCAGCATAACAATTAGTGTAAAATATTATTTACAAGACGACATTTTTATAAATTCAAAATACATTTGTACGTGACATTTAAAGCTTACCTTTAGATGTTTCGGAACAAAGTTTACAATGAACATCACGATAAATGACATCGGGATCCTTTTTCCTAATTACATTCGAAATAAAAGGCACATTTTGCCATAGTTTTGCATGAGTTCAGAAAAATGAAAAATGCAGTTTTTCATCTTTAATTTATGATTAAGGAAGGGGTAATTAAAAATAGACAACAACAATAAGAAAAAGACTGGTCGTACACTACACTTTAACAAATCGTAATTTTCGTAAACATAACTTAGTCACCAGCAACAGAACAACATTTGTTTCTGTGAAATAAATTCTTTTCTATGGAAACAACTCAATCCGAGTGGATGTGATTTTCTCCCCACTACCCATCATAATACAAACATCCGCATTGAACAAATACCTTACTAGAGGTTCCCAAAACAAACAACAGTTTTTGGAATGTTGGCAATCCTTTGAAAATTCTACGTCATGATTAATTGTGCAACAATTATAACACGTACAGTCTTTCGTTTCCTCAAAATAATGCGACGTACCGTACCAAAAAAAGGGAAAAGAATCAACTATCGTGATGTCCGAACAATTGGAACAACCAATAGTGCGCAATGTTATGTTAAAATTGGGTGGGATTTCCATTGTAAAAGATTTCCCAATAATTATCTTCTAGGAGAATTCCCGAAGGCAAGTGGCCCAGTATTTGCTTGATAGACTTTTTCCATGCTTTAATAACATGATTTGTGATGTCATCATGGAAGGACGTATCTGGCCAAGTCTTGTTTGCTTCTTCGCCGTTTTCACTACTTTCTAAAAATACCTGTTTGTCAATGTGGTAGACAACATGCATGCTGTCAACACCCAAGCAGCTTCGGTATCTGCCCACAGAATCAGACGTCGTAACGCAAACTTCGAAGCCACGACACCCGGGATAGAAGTGCGTGGATGGTGACATAAAGACCGTAACGTTGTGTAATATCTTCTAACAGGGCGTAACAGTAATGGGGCAAGAATTACGAGATAATGACGCTGGCTTTTCAGCCATGCTTGACTTTCACTATTAAAGGTCGGTCGGCTTTAGGTTTTTGTGATGGGTGTGACAGCCACCGTGTGGGGTAGCATTGTGCGAGTGGTCACTAGCGGGTAGATCTGATAGCAGAGATGGAGGTTTCCACTGGTTGGTGGTCGTTGTCCACCTGTCTGGGCCAGGTAACCACCAGCTGACTCGCTCTCGATCCAGTCAGAGCCTCGTGACAGGAAGCACGTAGTATACACGCCTCCTACAGGTGTTTACAGCATCAGGCATGACCACACATTTGTACAAGGTGTGTAAACTATAACAGGGCGAGCTGTGTCAGGGTTTGGCGTTATTGAGGAGTAGTTTTGTTACGGTCTAAGGCGTAAGAGTCATGGACTTTCCGTTTTGGTGTGCACGCTTAAGTGTTCCAAGCAAACGTTGAAAGTTATTTATTGCATCAATTGCAGAGAAACCAATCTTAAACATAAATCATCACAAAACTGCTACATAAGAAAAGAAATGGCAATCTAATTGCAATATGCGTTACATGTAATATTTTGAAAAGAATTAGAAGTATTACACCTTTTCCATTTTTTCCTGTGTCCATAAACCTTGACACTGTATGCAATTTAAGCAACACATGGCTTGGTAGCCAATCTTCTATATTCTGCTTTTCCCGCACACAAATCTCATTATGTTTAACCAATAAGAGCGATCGAGAACCAACCAATCCAAATCATATAGGTCAGGTTCTTGAATTTTTGCCACTTAATGCTTTGATGAAAAATAAGCTCTGATTTTGAACATTGTTTCTTTATTAATTCTATAGCTTCAAGGCAAAGTCAGTAGATCTACAATAGGTATACACTACAACACCAAGTAGGTGGAACCAATCTACCAAGGCGATACACACAGTGGACCAGAGCCCACTGCAAACAGTCTAGAGCAACCAGAGCTAATTCATGTCTCGTTCAACCATTCACGCTCTTCAGGAAATAGATTTTCCCCCGAGCTTGGCCAAATAGCGCTATTCTCCTACCAGCGGTTTTCAGCTTCATTCAACAGGCAAAGAATGTACCACCGTTCGACTTTCTCGACGAGGAAAATGTTTGATCTCAGCTTTGGCTGTTGGTTTATGGTAATAATGACCTTTCAGAAATCTCAACCTTCTCTCTATCTCCGGATCTCATTCCACCTTCTCTATCTTTATCTCTCTCTCATCCTCTCTCTATTCTTTTCTTTCTCTCCGCCCCCAATTCTATTCTTATCAAGCTTATTGAACGTCCAAAGATGTTACCTAAGTCCTTAGAGGGTCATACTTGAACCCCGAGCTGTCTGGCCTAACCGACTGCCCATTGATCACATACATTAAAAAAAACTCCCTTGGTGCCTTTAGGACATTATATATACACATAGTTTGTCCTTGTAACTTGCATGTAGGATCGAACCTTAGAGACGTTTTAGAAGTGAAAGAACAAAACTGGTAAGACATAACCAAGAGACATCGATAATCCAAGAAGTTGCGTTCGTTAACAGTTTCTATGCTCACTTTTCGTAAAGTTTAAGAGAGATAAAAGGAAAAGAACATAATTATTAAAAACCGGTGATGATTAAAAAGCGGCAAGGTCAGAATTATTTCAAGACTGCATATTATTTTTTAGACAAAGTTAAGGCTTTAGTTTTTATTGCAGTCGACGAAGGTGTCCTAACCGTTTAAAAAATAAAGGCTGTTATGAAAGCTCGCATTCAACGGCTTTGAAACATGTTTACACTATTATTGCTGTCGATAACTTACCTCAAACTCATGATCAAGCTCAATCTCATGGTAACCACGGGGAATAATCCAATCAGACATGTCCGGAGAAGAGTCATGGTTACCCCTTTTTCTAGGCTTAGGTGACTTCTGCCCTTCGTCACCTTTGCGACCTTTAGGCTTAGGCGAGTCTGACCCTTCGCCTCTATTCAGAGCATCGTCGGCTCTCAGCAGCGTGGAGGAGCGCGGCGACTTGTCATCACTGAAGTTCCCATCACCGCCACCATCGGAAGTTCTATGTTTATCTTTTTTGGATCTCTTACGCTTTACCTGCGGAGACCGAAAGGCATCACGTAGTCGGAATAGTGCCGATCGGTCGCGAGGTAAATGTTCAGTGCGGGAAGAGCGAAGCGAGCTTCCAAGCCCATGATCGTCCAAGAGTCTTGTTTGAGGCAGTTTAAGGTGATGCTTTTTCAGGTTATCCACGCCGGCCAGCTCTCCGGGGAAGTTGGAGCCCCGTGCCGATTCCGGGAGAATCTCTCCGCTGTCTGTGGACGTCTGGTAAAACAATATCCCATGTGGCTCCGATGTGATGGAGTCACTATCCGCGGAAGTTCTGAAGGGATGTGAACCATCCAGAGCGTAACTGTGGCGCAGGTCGGAGAAAGGCGAGGATGAGGAAGACGGTAACAGAAGGTTGGACGGGGGTAAAGGCGCAGGCCGAGTTTTCTTGCGACCTCGTAACCAGACGTCCGGAGAATGTGCTGGGGAAGGTGACGGTGCAGGGGAGGGTGCCGGTGATATCGATGGAGAGCCAGAGTGAGATATGGACCGAGACGGAGATGGGGATGGAACAGACGGGGTGTCCGTGATCGTCAGAGCAGGGGAGGTGCTTGAGGAACCCGTCGCCTGCAGAGTGGTGTCCCCTGCGCTCTCACCGGAAAGGGACGTGCTGCCATCTTGATCATCCTGATGGGGGGTTGAGGTATCTTGTCTGATGAAGCTGTCTAGTTTGGATTGCCCATCGTCGTCCTCCTCATCTTCGTCAGTTGGAGAGTTCAGTCCCACAATGATGTAGGTGTTATCTCCTACGTCTAGAAGTTGAGGAGCCGACCTGTAGCGCCCGAAGAACGCCATTTTGCTTTACAGGCCGAGAGGAAAACGACCTCTTGACTTAGTAATGTACCGCCCTAGATAAACATTTTGCTGCAAACTTAAGTTCTGCTTCACTTGCAATGTTCTTCAATTGATCTCGTAAACGATTACCTATAAGTCTTACATGGTGTGTATTCTTTCTCTTTCTTCGAACGATGATGCAATTACATGCCTTAAAAGTTCGTTGTAACTAAAATGTTATACTGTGATTTTTGGTAAATTTTCTATACTATCTACCTAAGATTCGAAACATAAAAATCATTTTTTTTTATTATTTAGTAATAAGGTTCCTTTTTTTTTTTTTATCAATTTCTATCAATGTCGAGTAACAATATCTAATACAATGACACAAATGTAAATCATATACTCGCCAAATTAATGGTATGAATTACACACTTTGATGAAAATAAAAACAACCATAGATCCTTCTATATTCTTCACAAAGTCTAATCACACATAAACTAGTTGGCCTAAAGAAAACACTTTAAACCTTATCAACATTTTCCAAACCAATAATTTACTTAAAACACAGTAGTCACAAAAACCCTATCGGACTTAAAGAAGGGAACATTGGCCCAATAAAGGCCCCATCTATGCCTGCACTTGTATAAATCTAGTGGACAAAGTTAATTACACAGAATAATATACTTTAAAACAAAATCAGTGGCAGAAACAACTGAACATGAGTATTGTAGACATACGGTCGTGTATGTGGCGTGCGTTCAGCCCTAGCCAGCCTTCGCCACATGTCTCAATGTCAGAGCAAAGAAAGATCTATGGCTGCCTACTGGGGACCCGGAAAACCGGCAAGGCCCAGCCCACAGTGTCTGAGGTAAAATAAATTAAAATTCCAGGGAGCACTAATTTAACAAGGTACGCCCTGGCTCAGAGGTAGCTCTATTGTGTTTAAATCAGAAATGAAAAAAAAAACGGGGGAGGCACAAAGATAATGCAAGGCTAATCGGCTGAGTAATCAGATTTTGAGGATAAGTATCTTTGAAAAAAGATGAGAAAAAAAGCCCAGTGTAGTTTACAACTAGTTAAGGTGCGGGCTAGAGACAAAAGGCAAGTAAACAAATTGAAGAAAAAAAACGGACAAGAACTAGAAAAGGTTAAAGCAGTTTCAAACAGTGTTATCAAAATGTCGGGGTTTAGAAAAATTTAATAATGGAAAGGAGAAGAAAAAATCCATCACATGAAATAGCTGATGTGGGCAATTTACATAGTCTTATCTCAACTTACATCATCAGACAAATGTAAAAAAGACATTTATAAAAAGTCTTATAGAAACTTATAAAAGTCTAGATCAAAGTTAAAGCAAAATTTATAATCATAGATCATGGTGTGGCTTCTTATATATGGATAACTGTTATTATATAATGAACTTAGCCTTAGATGCGAACTAAACTTTACCGCCATATATTTGTTTTACATGCAGTCTGAAGTTAAGGCTCAATGACCCATCAGCGATGAGCTTATCTTATCGTTGGAAATTCCTGGCCCTATCACTACCCTCTCACGTTTTCACTCTTATTTTGTTGTTATCTACCTTTTCTCTCTCTAAAAAATTACATTTACGCCCACATATTTTTTTTGTCTTTAGAATTTCACAATTCAGATTCAGAAATTCAAGGGTGTGTTTTTTACATATGTACATTAAAATATTTGTGCAAGAGCGACTAAATTACCTTGCAGTTTACTTCTAATACCATTATTGAAATGAGTTTCCTTAGTAAAGCAATTATTGTGTTTTTCGTAAATTAAAATACATTTTCACGGCCCTAAGCGCAAGATACAAATATATCCGAATACCAACAATTTAAATTTTTCAAAAATAGATACATGAATAGAGGGCGTCGGTGATAGATGAGAAAAGGATAGAAAAACTGTAATACACACAGAGCAAAAACTACACTTTATGGCAGGGCAAAGAAAGGATAGGATACAAATTAATGTTTAAAGCAATCTCGCGGTAACTGAATGAAAGTTATTCGGTCAATGCGGCAGTTAACACACACGATCAAGATTTGTAAGCAAAACGACTTTTACAGTATATTTCTTTCATACTTGGGTGTCTACTATGATTGTTACACCGAAGCGAACTACACTCAGTTTCCTACTGAGACTGAAAACACAGGACCATTGAGTGGTAGTGGTAGAAGTTTGTGGCTATACATTTTATTTTAAGAAGTTCACACACCAATCAAATGCTTGTCAAAATTATTTGTAATATCTTTTTTTTTCCTGATTGCATCTTTTACTCAGAAGAGACGTTTTGACATGCCTGTATCAGAAACCAAATTCCAGTCTGCACAATCAAACGTCTTTTTGACATTGTTTCAAAATGAATATAAATTTCGGAATTCTTGTAAACCACAATTTTACATTTTGCGGGGGCTACGAAATAGAATATTACATAGTGCTCAAGTGATCAAAGTTCTTTTTTTTTAAACAAGGGGGAAATGATACAAATAATAGAGACAAATAATGTTGTGAAAAAGGAAGAACAGAGAGTGGGAGTGAGAGAGATAGACAAATGGACAGAGAGAGATAGAGAGAGAGCGAGAGAAAGAAGAGAGAGAGAGAGAGAGAGAGAGAGAGAGAGAGAGAGAGAGAGAGAGAGAGAGAGAGAGAGAGAGAGAGAGAGAGAGAGAGAGAGAGAGAGAGAGAGAGGGAACGATGTTTTTTCAAAATCTTCAATTTAACGCACCGCGCTGAACATTCAATAAAATACAAGCAAGTTTCAACAAATCCGAGCCCATTCTTTAAAATTACTACAGTATTTTTAGTAGAAGTATAAAGAGCTGATTTCCAACTCTCACGAGAAGATTAAAAACATGCCTCGTACCATGCATATATACAACTTAACAGAAAAGGGAAAACACGCAGTGTGTAAACAGTAGAAAGTGATTTAAAGTACCAATTCATAAAAAGTAGATCAGATGACAAAGGTTGAAACACGGTTGACTTGTTTTCAGGTTTCCATTTCTGTATAGAAGAAAGCCGCATCAAACTGTATAGCGAGAGAATCTAGAAAAATTGAATTGCAGGCTTGTTGCTTTACTTTTTTCTATTTGTTAAGGGAATATCTTTATTCCGATGACAGAAAAGTAGTAACTGAAGCGTCAAATGTTTCCAAAGATATGAAGACTCCAAGGTAGTCTTTTCAATTCAATATGTTGACAATCTTTCATAACAAGAAGAATGCTCTGGAGTGTCGGTCTCATTTTTATATACCCGACAAGAATAAACAACGTACAATATTTCTGTGTCTTTCGAACGACGATTTTTTAGGGTAAAAAGTCGGTTGATCAGCAAATTGTTTTCGTAGGTGTGACTGACCATTACTTTGTTACTTATCGTTATATGATTTAAAATTTTTTTTTAATGTGATATCAGAAGAAAAGACTGCCACGACGTATGTCTTTTCAGGATATATAATGTATTGGTAATGCTAATAAGTTGGCCATCATAAAGGAAAGAAAACCCAGAAAGGGGATTGAGTGTAATTATTAGGCCATGACGTTTGTGCGGGGAGCAAGTGAGTTTCACAATGTGCGGATGGCGCCATAGAGAGTCTCAGAGTTTTAACACTCGGAACGCCTGTTATTAGGAAAGACTTGCAATTCTCTGGAGCGCAGCAAGATAATGGAAAGTCTTAGTGCATAATTTAAAAAGATAAACGAGTGCAGTATGAAACTAGACTGCCATGAGCATACAAAAGGACGAATTTAAAGAAACACTAACAATATGCGGAAAAAAACAACAAAACAACAACAAACAAACATATACAAAAAAGATAGGAAATAAACTAACAAGCTTTCATAGATAAAGGTAAGAAGACTTAAAACATTAAAAAATAACTAGAAGAACTATGCAACTAGGCAGAAACAAACAAACAAACAAACAACATTATTAAGAAAGAAAAAAAAAACACCAGCAAGGCAGCGGTATAGAGTAGTTGACATCAACCTCTTTGTACAATGTAAGTAACGCAATAAATCATGGTTATGTTAAACCTTGTACGCTAGGGTCTTCTCTCTCCTCTCCACTGTCCTCCATAGCCAAACATCTTTCAACAAGAAGCTAATCAAGACTATTTCTAGAAGCAAACTCTAAACTGTGATGAAATACAAAGCTTTGTCTCTTTATGACCTTCAGAGATGAGATCACCATTGCATTTCGAGAAAGGGTCTATTTGGTCAACATTGGCCGAGGCGGCCCCCCTGACTTCATGACGGGAGTAATAAACTAGAGCCGCAACAGGTCGGAACGGGTAAAATACCACTACACATTAATTATACATGAACAAGGTACGACTGGTAGCTCTGTCAGGTGCGCCACCAACTATTCGCCTTCTATTCAGACAAATACTGCAAATACTACGGCAATTGTCTTAGGAGACACGGTGCAAAAGAACGTATTTAACTTGAGTGACAGTATACAAGAAAATAAACCTGAACCTAGCTAAAAGCTAACAGCTCTTCGTTTATCTATATTTTTAACGAAAATTAGAGTAAATAAATTGTTAAAGTAAAAAAAAAAGTGTATATATAGATTTATATAATATTAAACTAGACGTAAAGGCGAAATCGTCATATATTTTCTAACGTGTGCACATTTTTATTTTAAAATTATAAATGAAGATTGCCATTGATAGGGTGTGTTAGTGACATCATTCAATTTGAATTTGAATGAAGCGGAGCGGGCCGTTCTATTTTGAGTAACAAAATCAAAAACACTATGAAAAGCTGGTTTTAGAGTTGCTTGAAATAGACATAGATCTAGGCTATTGGTTATTTCAACATCACTGGGTGGCAGCGTGTTTATATTTACCAGCGATTTGTGCCGTGGGTTTTTTTGTATATTTTTTTATGATAACGTCTGTGAATAATTTTTACATTGCGAAGTCTAGCTAAATTGCTAATTTTATTAATCTAAGTTAAGAACGCCCCAAATCTGTATAAATAAGACATGAGTGTATTTGTAAAAAAAATTACGATTCGAAAAGATTCAGTTGATAGAGTACCGAAACTGACGAACTCTTAGTATTAAGTTCGATTCCAGGCTAGTTCTCAATACTTTGCCTGACACAGAACCCCATTATCCCCCAATAATTCTCTGGAGCAGTTTGATGGTAGGAAAGATATTACACGACTGTTTTTATCTGGGGTTCACATGTAATTTTTAATAGATAATTACTTGATTTAATAGAGCAATGGATTGATATTCTTTTAGGGTTGATCCCTCACTAACACAACCATGTAGTGTTGAAAAGAAATCCTAATAGTCTGTATTAAAAGAATAAAAACTAAAGTTTGGCTTTCTATTTTTTTTT
>RQTK01000003.1:1633998-1643998 GCA_003991915.1 Elysia chlorotica | reverse complement strand
CCTGGATTTCAGATCCGGATAAAAGCCTCTGAATCACCATACGAAGGCCTGGCACACACTTTATTTTTTGTCAGCAGTGTTATTAGTCTTAAGTTAATCTGAATACCAAACAGGGGCTCCTCAACATAATGTAGGCTTGGATTACCATAACAATACATTAATTAAACAGTCTTTACACAACATCTACAAAGAACCTTATTTCCACGAGCAATCCGTAAGAATTATGAGGTAAATAATGGAATAAAACACTGATATGCAGCAGATCAAGCAAAATTAATTGTTGTAATGGCTGCAGTTCAATTGAAAGCCTACCATCACCTGTTACATAGCACTTGAAGTAAGGCAACTTTATTAAACTCCTACTTTCGATATTTTTGGGTGCTCTCATGAGAGCCTACATACGCGCCACCCGTCGATTTCTAGATTAAACTACAGTCTGGTCTACCAAAGTACCAAAACCATCTACTAGCGGACAGAAAGATTACGCCCTGTCATATCCCGTGCTGCGCGGGTGGCTACCTGGCGAGCGTCCTGGCGATGGGGGTGTTGATCCTGTTATCTGCTTATAGTATCACCACTGGGACACACTCGCTGCTGACTGCACTGACAAAGCCCTTCATCGTGTGCACAAAAACAAGATTCGCAGTCACTGTTAGTTAGGGAAAGAGCTATCTATGAAAGTCGGCCAAAATACAACCGATAGTGGGCTGATCAACTCCCACACTGTTTCTTCCATATTTTATGAAGATAGACATTAATTTGGATTTCCTCTTAATTGTGTTTTCCATGAGCGAGCGAGCGAGCGAACGAGAGAGAGAGAGAGAGAGAGAGAGAGAGAGAGAGAGATAGCTTCTTAAACAACCCATTAATCTATGTCAATTGGAGTATTCAAATCAATGTCATTGATCACGGGTGAATATTATGCATCTTTAATCATTTGTTTGTGAAGGAAAGTTGATAGAGAGTGGTGGCCGCGAGAATTAAATTAAATTAAAACTAAAATGCAAAATGTGACCCTTTCCCAATAAAGAGAGAGACAGGGAGAGAGAGAGAGGTGGTAGATAGATAAATAGTGAAACGGCGAGACGGAATGAGACGGGGAGATACAGAGAGAAGGAAAGAGAGAGAACAAAAAAAGGAAAAAAAAGACACTAATGAAAAGATTATCTCCTTTACTTTCACGTGGTGCAAAAAGCAAAGAAACAAAAATGCGTGCGTGTGTTTAAGTAGTATCTCTAGCTTTACGGCGTGTGCAAATTGACACGCTCAGCTTTTTTGGCAGAGGCAAGCACCGTCTTAGTTACTTGATATCTTGATATCAGTTGAAGACGTTCTTTGTAGATGTAAATACCGTGTTTAATTGATGTATTGTTGTGGTGGTCCAATACTACGTTAGGTTGAGGTGCCCCTGTTAGGCGTTCAGATTAACATAAGACTAGTAACATTGCTGACAAAAAAATAAACTAGATGTAGATGTATCTGAGTTAAATGAGCATTGTGCAAAAGAACGCTGTCACAGCATTAAATTTGTGCCAAGGACACCCGATATTCTTCGGCATGGTTTAAAAGATTTGACAAAGGTTGTTTTTTTCTTCTTATCACGGAACTTCAAGAAAACAAAAAAAACAAAAAAACAAACAAAAAACTACAAAACAAAAAACAACAACAAAAAAACAAAAAACAATAACAAGACCAAAACAAAAATCAAACGCACACGAGATATAAAACATACCAAAAACTACAACGACAACTATACCATGATCAACAACAACAAGAAAACAACAGCAGCAATAATAACCCGAAACGAAACTATTACCCACTTTAAGCGGTTGTTATGGTAAAAGCTGCATTGGCAAGATATTCAAGACTTCAAAAATATTCTTTTCCACCAGCTCTTACCGGCAACAAATGCATTTCTCTTTTGCTTGGAGCGCGATCAGAGTGTTTGTTTTAATAACTTTACAACGATATATACCAATTTATACTGCTTTAGTCATCTACACCCATTTCCGTGGGAATCTTATGAAAAAAGTTTCGTTATCCAATAACTGACTCATCTTTTCTGTTGCTCTACTTCAGGTTAAACAGTGGGGACACACATTAAAGCTACATTGACATGTGACAATGCTTCCTATTACACCAGACTCTGATGGCAATCTGAATATTTCTAACCGCAACGACCACAGCCATCGCCTATGATTGCCTATGTCAGTGTGAAAAAATGTCACCACAGGTATATAGATCAATCTAAGATCTTACTATCTCCTGGTCCCTTTTCAACTTCCCATGGCTCTTAATTTACACATTCCCTGGTCTGGTCGGAGCGAGGACATCCACAGATGGAAAAAAAAAGGCCAAATAGTTTTCATTCACAAGCACCGCATGCCCATCCCTACAACACCCCTGAATAGAGTTGGAGCCCCCAAGCTGAATGGAGTAGGTAGGTAAGCAGGGTGTCATCGGGTTGGCTGTCTGCCTGTCTGTGTCTTGTGTTAGTACTTCAGCTCTACAGGCGGAGGGGCGTGAATTCTGATGACAAGATTTAATTCACACTTAACGCAGTGTGATTAAAATGCTGAAAAGACCACTTGGAGACATGAAATGAATTTCTTCTCCATCCCACACGCCACGGGCATCTATGTGAAGACGCTACTTATGAAAAGATTTTTTCTATTTATTCGTCCAAAGGTAAGGGCAAAGATAAAATTAATGCAACTTGATACGGAGTAGGAAGGTTGAGAGGACTGCGAAAGAGACAAAAACAAAACTTAAGCAGAATTCTAAAGAAAGCAGACAGATTAAATGACGGACGTAGATGTAGATGGAGATAGATAAATACAATATTAGAGAAAAAGAGCAAGAGATGAGAGGGATAGAGAGAGACAAAGGGGCACAGAGAGGCAGAGAGAGAGAGAAAGGGAGAGACGAAGGTAAAAACTATATAAATAGATGAAGAGAGAGAGAAAGAGAAATAGAGAGCCACGGAGAGTTAGATAAATAGATAGAGAGAGAGACAGAGAAAGAGAGAGAGAGAGAGAATTGAGTTGAGTTTGTTTAACGTCCAACGTCAGCACTATATAGACTATATTGTGGACGAACCCCAAGACTAACGAATGACCATACTTTTTTATTTTATGTGCTGCCTTACACAAAACAGGGCGGGAATACCATAACTCCTGTCACAGTCGATTACAGAAATCAGACACATAAGTTTACCGATCTTGGGATTCGCACCGCGATCCTTCCGGGTATAACGCTTGGTATAATAATTATGTAAATAATATATGTAAACGCTAGTTGTTCTCCTGTAGACGTATCAATAGTATTCGTAAAAGCGATACTTTCTGTGTTTTATTAACTTATTCTACGAAAGAAATGACTAAACTTACGATAGCACTTAAAACCTCAACGAGATCCTTATGACACCAGCAAATCTGCGTCGTTTCAGAGCCGCAGAGATAATGTCTTAGGCAAGCGCGTGATAATATCACGAGCTGTCCATAGAATCTAGTTTCAATTATATGTAAGGGGTTGTGTATTGTAAGCCCAACAGACGATAGGGAGAAAAAGCAAAACAAAAACAAAAAATAACTAATAAAAAAAAGCACAACAACTATTACAATGACATGAGCAACAAACTCATTATTATGTCTTAAAATAACTAATGCAAACATAAAAAGTAATACACAATTGAAAGTTCTAATGGAAACCCTTGAAAACAAGAATAGAAATTAAAATTTATCACACGGTGGCAGGTTGACAGAAGCAGAGCAAATAACACAGTAACGTATAATGCAAACCAACAAAACTACATGCAAAGCAAGACATAATGGGATGGACTTACAAATCGCTTAAAGAAATAGAAAAAAACGTATTAATTATTTTTTGCCAGGATCTGAAGATTAGTTTTGAAATTCATAGTCTCCTGAATGTCTGGTTCAAATAATTTTGGATTTTATTTTGGAGCAGAGCAGTTTGTGTCTTGGCCGGACATTTTTAAATACAGGTTAATAGACCGAAGAAATCGGAGGGAGGAACAGCGATGCGACACCAAATCTTTGGGGTTGATAATTGTAATGCGAAACATTAAAGAGATTTCACGGACGAGATCCTACTCTTTACAAAGCCGCTGTTGATTTCGCACAATGCTACAAAAAGTATTTGAAAATGAAGGTAGCTCTCTACCACGCCAGCAATCAAAGAGTGCAACTTGAACAAAAAAGTGTAAGAACATTAAAATACAAATACTTCATTTCTGGAGTATAGAGTTGGCAGTTTTACATTTTGTCCCTTAAATATTGTCGTAGATCTTCTTAGCTTCGAAAGAAAACTGATGTAGACACGAAACAAACAAGACCGGAATGTTTATCTAGGTGACCTCGTTAAAGCAATAATGGTCCCACTTAAAGAAGGTAGCGATACAATCACCGTAAAATATATTATAAATGTTGATTCCGTGATGTCTAACACTTTCTAGATTTATCGACCTTCGCAGAAAAAGAGGACTGTGAAAATTTGTTTCTATGGATGTGTGGGGTTTGCTATGGTGAGCCAAAAATGACTGATGAAAAGGAACTTTAAGATGAGATCGTTATCTGCAAGGGAAGGCTTTAGGTTTTACATCTCTCCAACACATTAAGAACTCATAGCATTGCAATAACTGTTTATGTCAGGGCCTGTTTAAGAGTTCGCGAATTTTATTTTCAATGATAGACAAACTTCTTTTTTCATGTAAACACGTTCAAAGAGAGTGAGAGGGGAAATGTAAATGGGTTTAGAGAAAACAAAGAGTGGGAAAAAATAGAGGAAAGAACTGATTAGAGAAGATAAGAGGTAAAAGAAAGAGAGATGTAAACATACATAGATCGACACAGGCGGCCACAAAGAGGGACAGAGAAAGGGAAGAAAAATAGAGAGAAAACGTGGACAGGAAGGAACAAAAAATAAATGTTGAGAAAACACAAGAAAAAAGACGTTTGTGGATACTAGAGAATTCGTAAAAAATGAAGGAAAAGGTTTGTAACAAATTATATTAATTTAAGGTCTTTACTGGCGAAAAAGCTTAACGCAGTAAATCTTGATGAGGGGGAAGCTTATGTTCCTGCAAAAATATCATAACAATTTTTTAATACTTGCTTAAATGAGATAACAATCAGACAATACTTTTGTAAAGTACTTTTACGGTGCAAGGATCCTGTTGGGGACTTTTCTGAAGGATCGCTTCAGCTGATCACTCGTGCAGATCATCTTTGCGTGCCAAAGCCTCATTTTAAAACAAGGCTATTGTGGTGCACACAAATATAACGAGTGAAAAAGAGACAGAGAAAAAGAGAGAGACAGAGAGACAGAGATAGAGATAGAGAGAGAGAGACAGAGAGGCAGATGGAATGTAATGTTGGTTAAGATTTACCCTTTTTTCCTTTTGTGCGTCATTTCTTTGCTTACAACTACGGAGAACGCTTAAATGTGTTCCAAAACACTTTAGAGTTTCTTTGCCCTTGTGAAACTAAATATTGATAGGATGAAAAAGATGTATGTGCTCGATTGGTGTGGTTTGTGATATTTTAAAGGTGAAATTGGCTCATGTTAAGGGAACTTACATTTCAAGAAAAAAAATACAAACAGCAAGAAGAAGACAAAGAAAAAGGAAAAGAAGAAGAAGAAGAAGAAGAAGAAGAAGAAGAAGAAGAAGAAGAAGAAGAAGAAGAAAAAGAAGAAGAAGGACACCACCACCACCAACAACAACAACAACATAAAAAACAACAACAATAACAGAAAAAAAGCAACAACAACAATAGCAACAAGAACAACAGTATCAACAACAACAACAACAATAACAACAACAACAACAACAACAACAACAACAACAAATAACATAACAATTAACCCCCCCCCCCACACACACACACACACACACAATAAATAAACAACAGTAAAACAAAAAAAATAAAACGATGAAACCAAACCAAACAAAACAATAACAAGACAACAAACAACCAATAAGCCCACACCAAAAATAAACACCAAACAACAACAACAAGAACAACAACAACAACAACAACAACAACAACAACAACACTTAAGACATGGTATCGGGAACAGGGAAATTCGACCGGGGACCGAACTAAAGACTTCTCAATCAGAAGAAGCGTTCTCTACATTTTGACCACCTCTTCGCCGTTTTAATTAAGTTTCATTCCTCCTGGGTTTCCCACAGAATCCCACACGGAGACAAACTGTTGGCGCACAGGGGAAGTCTACTGTCGCGGGTGGAATAGCAACTGACGACAGATCACAGCGGGTTGTTGGGATATTGTCCTCTACGTTCTGTCCGACTTTTCTTTAATCAGGGAAGATTCAGTTATTATGGGTATGGGTAAAGGAGTATTTCCTTCGAAAATGTAATAACGTTTCGGTTGGATGAGTGTATGTCCCAGAAAAAGAGGTATATAGTGCATGTGTGTGTGTGAGAGAGAGAGCGAGCGGGAGAGAGAGAGCGAGAGAGAGAGAGAGAGAGAGAGAGAGAGAGAGAGAGAGAGAGAGAGAGAGAGAGAGAGAGAGAAGGGAACGAGGGCGAATTTGGAATTACCCGGATTCAGGACTTGCAAAATGTCAGCATTGTTGAATGTAATACTATACTACGCACAAACTGACACTATCAGGCCAGGAATCCCGAATCTTTGACACACATCTACAAGTCTAAACAATACATGTAGTCGAGACTGAATCTTGCTTTAGACAGCCATGACTGCCCTCTTTCGATACTATAAGTAAAAACTTGTCGATTCAGCTATATTACCATTTGTTCTCACGCTGTCATGATGAATTATCAAATTTGTCAACAAGCTGTTCATGAAACGTATATTATAGTTTCCTTTTCACGTAGCCATCACAGCATCCGCGGAAATTGGCAAAAAAAAATATGAGGATATGGTAATGCATCAGCGCAACTAGAGATATGCTGAGTTATGGTAATCATTGCATTTTATCACTTCTCATCATTGATTATTCACCGGATTCATATAGAAATAAACATGTTCTTCTAATTTATTACAAATCCTGGATGAGAAAAAGCATTAAACTGCCACCTTTCGTAACCACCTAACCATCTTTTTCCTACGCCCATCCTCCCGAAAAAAAAAGTACTAGATCTATGCCTCTGATGAAATTGGCTTACTGACGAACTCCTGCTGCTTGCTTATGTTTTCCTGCATTCCGTGGTTCTAAGCCCCGATGCACACAGGGAGTGGGCGTCGGTTTCATTCACAAAAAAATCTAGATCTAGTAATAGTTTGTGGCTTCCATTGTCTACCACCGACAGTCGTTTCGAAAGTACTTCCTCCATCGTTTTGTTTGTTTCATATTTACCTTAACGTGACCGCGGGTCCTATAAAAAACAAAACATGATACACTGTATAATTATACTACATATTGAGGTCACTATTGTTACTAACTACAAAATATCCCTTTGAATTCGTCTTTGAAGGTCTACTACACTTTTGTTTCACAAAGCCCGTTCATGAAAGCAATGCCTTTCCGTTGTATGTTAAAATAAAATAAAATTAATGGAGATAAAGAGAAATATTCAACATAGAGAGTTTGATGAAAGATGATGCTGAGAAAACAGCATGTTTTCATAAGACATTTATAACTAAAAATACAATCTTATAAGAAATGACTTATTCAGAGCATCATCATATTAATATCTTGAGACAGAATTGTAAACAGCGACCATATTAGATAAAAAATCGGAAAATCCCGTGTGATTATCTTAGAGAAGGGAACCAATAAAGGTTTTGTCCACAAGATAGCACCAGTTAGTACCATCTGGTACTATATCATCGTAGACAGAGATAGAGATGAATTTTTCGCAGCTAACACTTAGAGTAGACAAAACAGCTTTTAATGCCTTTTTATATATCTATATGAAAACTTGATAGAGCAAACAGTCCATCAATTTAGACACTCCCTACACGATATCCATAATGACTATATGAAATACCTAAACTATTGTAGTATGTCAGCTTGTAGTATACTCAATTGTTTAACATTATGGGCTTATCGTGTTTTGTTAACAAATTGGATAGCACTATGACCTATTTATCAATCAATCTTGGTCTCTTCAATAAGCTACTCCCCATGATAAGGTAAGGCTGCATCAGTATCGCAATCTATGCAGATTTTATGGAAAAGCGATATATAACCTGAATATTCTTGAGGAGCAAATTTATTTCTTAAGAAAAACCTGTATTAATCTCTATTTTCAAAACGTTTTTACTCTGACATCATCAAATCTTGATACATGTACCGTGAAGAAACTTGTACGTTTCCTCTCTTCGCCAACTTGTTAAAGACCTAGAATAATCCCGTAGTAAGGGGATTCAGAGCTGCTTCGATTTTTATTGCAAATCATATAACGGTTTAAGACTCAAAAGCACAGCTGCTCCTTTTATGCATAAGTAGAACAGAAGAATATACTACTTCAGAAATGAAAGAAACATATACAAGAACAAAAGAAGTTTATAATAATGAGTCTTTGACTACTTTTAGGTCCAATAGTTTATTGAAGGAGGGTACAATCTGAAATTTGAACATCCGATTCGGATCCCTCGCTCTGTCCAAAAACAAACATAATGGATTATTTTCCATGGGCTAGCTATGAGATGTTATCTTTGGTAAATACGAGATATTTATCGTATGCCTTCAGATTTAGAGTAATAGGATATGCGTCAGGTAATATGATAGCCTCTTTTGCTGTCACGACTAGTGGTGCAGAACCAGGCCTAATAATCATATATGTTCTTTTTTAGACTTGCTTCTCCTTATATTTTGGAGCATAGCATCAGATCTTTGACAAAGAAAAAGATGACAGGCGTATGAAGTTTGGAATGAGTTGGTAGGAACCGTCGCACAAAGGGGTCATGTTAGGAAAAAAAAAACAACTAAGTAACCCACAACGACGAAAGGTATTTTAAGAATTAAAGACAACAAGTGAAGATAGCACATACTGAAAAATGTAGACAAAACGTTAGATTGTTTGAAAACGGTAGAAACAAATGCTTAACCCATATTTAAAGACATTAAGAACACGGCCTTTTGAAATTAAAATACAATCTGGAAAAACAAGGGATTTGATGAAAAAACCTAAAATCCCTTTGGATTACCCATGGGTTTAAAATGATTTAGTGCACTTGAAAAAATAAAAAATGTAGACACTATGGCGACACTATGAAAACAACCAAAAAAGTCCATTAAGGTCAGGGGTAAATATGAATTTATGAAGTTGTATTAAAGCATGTAGATGGCAATAAAAGGGAAATTAATACTTTAAATTTTACAATGAAGTGAGGTGTCACAGATTCGTACAGTGATAGCGACGCAAACTACTCAAATGGCGACAATAGACTAGACAGCAGACACTTGTCCAGCCAGGTAATTATGTGTCTGTTGATAGCGAGAAGAGAAGACGTTGTGATCTTTGAGATAAAAGACCTCCCACTTGAAAGGCAGGGTACAATAAAAGTGAAAGTGATAAACCTTGAAATAGGCTAGAACATTACTGCGCTTGGATTCCTCGTCCTGTCCTTCATAGATATGACATAAAAAAGAATTTATCGTGCCTAAAACTGATCTTGTATGTAGGAAATGTATACCTCTCTGGGGAAACCCATAAAACGCATCAATCGGTTTTTTATTGGACACGACTCCCTTGCAATGATCTTACAGTCTCAAAGCGAACATGATATGTGGTGGTCACTGCGCATCGGGTTTTTTTTTCCCTTCATCGCAGGGGCTGAGAAATTGTAGGTATCGAGACATCCGCGACATTGATGGGCGACCACTGCTGTAATGGCTGTAATGCCCCCCATTCACGTTGACTCCCGGACCCATGCCCGGAGTTCAGCATTGCTGCGAGCGTTGCTGTAGACCAGCGTGGGGTCGGGACGGGCACACTACCCGATGTCAAGTTGCTGCTGTTCATGTTGATGGTGTATGGTTT
>RQTK01000003.1:1620174-1633717 GCA_003991915.1 Elysia chlorotica | reverse complement strand
CGATTACCTTGAATTAAAAGCAACAACAACAACGACAACAACAACAACAACAACAACAACAACAACAACAACATCAACAGTTTCAAAAATAAATAATAACATTGAGAGCAACAACAGTAACTACAACAACTCTAACTACCAGAACATCAACAATATCAAAAACTAATAATTATTAAATCAAAAATAAAAACAACATAAGAAAAAACTATACATTAAATTCTTATTATTATTATTATTCTTTTCTTTCTCATTTTTCCCTTTACGCCCGTTCTCTCTATTACGTTGCTCTAAGAAATATCGATTAAAACAACTAGATCTACAACGCATGAACCTTTGTGGGTGTTTACTGTTTACAAATGACAAGCAAATCAATAAACCCGCTGAATGGATGTACATGTAGTAATATTGCACATGGCAGTGACTAATAATTATTGCGTTGGTGAGTTATAGATGCCTAAGATGCGCTGATAGAGTCGATTTCTTAGACCGATGCAGTCATTTCCAAGATGTACCTGTTAGTAAAAGTTTAAAAAAAAAGTTTATCAGCAAAGCAATGGGTCTGACGCGACAAAAGCAAGCATGTGGTTGTATTCTTTTCTGTACCTACATTCATACATATAAAAATTATCCAGAGAGAAATCACTTTACATACTAATTTACGCTGACAGTCACGTATTTCTAAGATGTTATTGCTTGTTTGTTTGCGCAAGAAATTGCATACATCTTGTGATATCTAAATGGCATTACGAATTACTTTTTTGTTTTCCTTGTTTCCCTGGTTTTCAATTACCTATAGATTTATATAATTATTCCCCCCCATTCTGAGACAATTAATTCACGCAAGGGTGTATGTACTGGCTCGTAAATTAAATCTATCTGATAAACAGAATAAAAAGAATGCTTTGTGAAGTGGAAGAAAGAGTGATTCATACTTGGTTACAATACAACCAACGCCGCGCATCTTGAGCATAAGTTCACGTTGTTTAATAAATTATGAAGGAGGATAAAGTTATCACATAAAAAGCCTAAGTAATCTGCGTGAAATTTCTAGTTAGTTTTGTTATATGACGGAAATAAAATGAAGCACCCAACCTTGCCAATCAACTAACTACAGCAATGCAAGTTTCATGGGATATTGAAATCTTAAAAAATCCTTAAAGTCATATTCCTAAAAAAAAATAGTTCTAACGGATACTACGTTATTTCACTAAATATGTTATAAGATTACATTCATATTGAGCAATGAATTTGCAACATAATCAATTAAACGAAAGAGTTCAACATGAAGACACAATTCTGCAATATTTATAAAATTGTCACGTAACCTTACCGTAGTCTCTGCAGCGATTGTACCAGAGACTATAGATATCAGCGAGACGGTTTAAGAGTCACAGAGTTAAAGAAAGGGAGAGGCTGCAGGCTCAGATGAGAGCGTTTTTTATATTAAAATTGATTGTATTCTTTTTTTCAATCAACTTTTTCTTGTCAAAGTATATTTAAACAATAACTCTTAATAGTTCAAAGCCGCATGAACAATAAACTAGGCATAAAAACTAAGCAAAAAATGAAACATAAATAAAAAAAAATAATGAGTGTACATTTAGTAAATGTACCACTTAATAGTGATTGGGAGAAACTTGGCATAGTCTCTATTTGTTGTTAATGTTGAATGTTTGCTTTTCTGGTAGCACTTTTGGCATTCCTGTTTTCCATGTACTCCAGGTTTATGATATTCATCAGATGATTTGATCTAATATTGATATAGAGTTTAGTTAACTGTCAGAAGAACTGTACGGAAACAATTTACTTTTTTGTATGATTCGTTTCTGCTACTCCCTATTGATTATTGTTTAACACTCCCGAAGAAATCAAACAAGGAGGAGCCGATGCACGCACACCAAAAAACTCTTTCTGCATTTTTTTAAAAAGAAAATCTACCAACTCGTTGTAGAGACATCTCAAACCCTCAACGTGATGGTCAACAAATTTTCTTGAAGTTTCAACCACAATCTCAGGCATAGAAAAGAAAATTGTGGTCTGAATGGAAAGCTGCACCATGGTAAAAGTTTGGCAGATTAGGAATATTGAAAATTGTAGGGATAGCACAATAATGCTGTTTTACTGCAGCAGGATTCCTCAAAGTGCAAAGCGTACACTACACTGCTTCTATTTAATTCTTTGAATATCTTCTCTAAATCGGCTCTCCTTGCATTGACACCTTGTAAAAAATATAGTAGGTTTTTTTTTTTAATCAAAGTCAGAAAAATGAATTATAGGCCAAACCATGCAAATGAAAATGGGACCAAACTAGCCCGGCTAATAGATGGAAAATCTAACAGAATGCCCAAGGCCTACTTTAACCCTGTTTTGATTGGAAAGATCGCAGATACTTTGCTGAAAAACTTTAAAATGTGTTATATCATTTATTACATAATTGCATACAAGTATAATAGGTTCAAATAAGCATCTATTGTTCCAAATGATACTCTATATGTAAATAGACATGTTTTACATTGGTGGTTTTTTTCTTGTTTATTTATTTATTTATTTATTTATTTATTTTTATTTTTATTTATTTTTTTTTGGGGGGGGGGTGTAATTTGTTTTTCGGAAATAGAATTTGAGAGAGTTAGTCACACGGTTTTATTATTATTTAGCCATTGAATATAAATGTCTAAATATCTAGATTTAAATCTATATAAAGAAGAACAATTATTTTTTCTTTCTTTTTAAGGGAAATCCATTTTTTCTTACGATACTGTTACTTTTCTGTTTGAAATGGAAACAAAAGAAAAACACATCGGGTCTTTATCACAATGGCAGAACACCATTATTTTAAAATACGATATTTTGCAGGTTTCTCTATGGTGATTTTTACGGTGTCGCAAACAAAACAAACAAATGCACTGCCGCGCAGCAGAATGCATTGCAAATACTGAGGCGCCAAGGACATGCGAAATTTCACCGCCTTAATTGTGCAGGCACAGCTGGTTGACCAACATACACAATTTCGCCTGCGTGCACCGTCTCTCTACAGATCGTCTGTGGTTTAACTCTGAAGTGACGTTGGCACTAAACCTTAAGTGCACTGAATTTAAATATACTGGGATGAACTACAGTAAGCGACCGACTTTAAAGAGACATAAAATCGATATCCGACCTTTAAAGCTTCGTTTTAGAACTATGATGCCACCTCGAAGGGTGACACTTTAAGACTGACAAATATCTCAATGAAAGAATTTAGTACGGGTACCGTAAAATGGTTTCATGTGTGGTTACGCTAATCAGGATATTGATTCTTTTTTCGGTACGCATGCGTTGTAAGGGAAATAAAAACCTGGCACTTATAAAACGTATAATAGATAAATGGTTTTAATTCTTCACGCATTACATATAGGTAAGTTGTCGAGTAGATGGTACTTATGAAGATCATCAATGCGCGTAAATGGTGCATTAAATATGTTACTTCTTTCAACATTTTGAACACTTTACAATCTTGGATTTTAAAAACACGGGTACAACATGAGAAGTAAAACGTAGGCCTATTGTATTATTTACAAACATACAAAAAAGAGATCAAGATAGTTGATCTGTATTCATTGGAGTGGAATGCAAAGCTAACATTATTGCCACTTGAGATACAGAGACAAGACTGTAGCTTTTATCAGACATGACTAATATTATATAAATAGAGAGTGATCAGATGGATAATTTAAAAGGTTACAATAAGAAAACAGTAATGTAAAAGTGATAACACTATTGAGGATTTAAATAATAAATTTTTAGACAAAAACGGTGATGATTACTGTAATGAAGTTTTTTTGAATACCATTACAGAATAGCGAGTCAAAGCTGAGGCTGGGAGTATGAAAATAGAATGGGGAGGAAGGAGAGCAAAGTAGAGAGGTGCGTTTCGCAATTATTTCACAAATGAAAAAAAAAATGCAACAAAGGGATGGATTAAAAAAGAAGTCTAATCAGACTACTGTTCACCGAGTTAATTTATAGCACGACCCAACTACTTGAAATAATATTTTTTTTCATCTTAAAACTTCAAGTGCTCTAACCATAGCTGTTATCTTCCTTCCTTGAAAAAGCTAGGTTGAGGTAGCCAAGGGACGTAGATTAGAGACTGAAATCGCTAGCAATGCAGTGAAGGCTTATCTAGAGAACTGTTGATTAACTGGGCTGAAACATAAAGTCTAGCGAGTAGCAACTGATTACTGATTAGACAGACTGATATTTACGCTTCTGTTAGTTGGAAGACATTCGAAGAGTTCATAGGAAAGAACAAGCACATTTATTCTTTAAACAATAAAGCTATTTATTAAAAAATACTGTGCGCAATGAATTGGTAACAGTATTTCCTTAATATATGAGCAAAATGGTCTGTCTAAAATATTACACCAAAATTGGAAAAAGAGATTTAAAGATGTCAAACTTCATTACCCAAGTAAAGTGGAGGGTATTTCTTGTTACATCGCCTGTTCTTCGGAGGCGCCCCTAGTCTGGATAAACGTATCTCAATCCTTAAAATGAGATTAAAGCAAAGTAGTATTGAAACAATATCAAACATACGGAATAAAGAACTGAAACCCGCCAGAATATGTAAATCAGATAGAGGCTGTATGTAAAAAATCTTCAATCTGCTTAAAACCATTTAATGCGACTGATCTTATCAGTATCAGAATATTGCAGATTAGGATGTATAATTAATTACGTGGTGTATATTTTAAAAAATCTCAGACCGAGGCTAGTGCGCCGTCTTCAGTTTATTGCACTATGTACAAAGGAAAAGAAAACAACGACACTGTTCTAGAGTTAAGCTATTTAATATGCAGCTCGATGTAAGGAGAACAGCTCCAACAAAACTGGCTCAGAGTTAAACATTACAAAAAGAAGGACACGTACATACTGTGGATCTATATTTCACATACTTATCTTGGTCAAAAAGCATTTTGATATTTGGAGCAACGCACGAAGGATAGATGTTTACATCTTTTATTTAGATCTAAATTGTTTCACAGCTATCCCACATGTTTTGTACTGATCAAGCATAGTATGAAGTGATTTGGTAATCTTAGACCAGGGTCAGACTGACGCTGTTGGCTGGAGTGGGGCTGTAGCTTCCTTATGAAACTCTCTTGTATTTTTTAGCCTTGGTCTGACTGCGGAAATAAATACAAGAGGGTTTTGTAAAGAACCCTTAGTCCAGCCATAGCTCCACCTCAGCCACCAGCGTCAGTCTGATTCTGGCCTAAAAGACGATATAATTATATCACCGTTTGTTTCACTTGTCATTGTGTTACCTTAAGTTTGAACTTTTTTTTATACCATGATAGAATAGCAAGTCAACACCGAGGCAAGGAGTGTGAAAATGGGATGAGGAGGAAGGAGTGCAAAGTAGACGCGTGCATTTGGCAATATTTTCACAAGTGAAAAGAAGAAAAATGATTATACAGCAATACAATGATAGTACAGCCAGAGGAATAAGGACTTCAGAAAACAGCAATAAAATATAAACAGAACTATCCCAAACAAGGAAAAAAACCAAGAAAGACCATCAATGAATTGTTACGAAAATTCACACTGGGCAAAAAAGTGAGATTGAAATGTCGAAAAGGGCAACCCAAATCAAACGATAGCTTAACAGCCATTGTTTTATTACTGGTTTAGTGGGAAAATAAAAAAAAGATGGATTTAAAACAAAAATTCTATTCAGACTTCTGTTCACCGAGTTAATTCTGTAGCTCGGCCCAACTACTTGAAATTATATTTTTTTATCTCAAAACTTCAAGTGCTTTAACCATAGCTGTTATCTTCCTTCCTTGAAAAAAGCTAGGTTGAAGTAGCCAAGGGACGTAGATTAGAGACGGAAATCGCTAGCAATGCAGTGAAGGCTTATCTAGAGAACTGTTGATTAACTGGGCTGAAAAATAAATTCTAGCGAGTAGCAACTGATTAGACAGACCTGACATTTACGCTTCTGTTAGTTGGAAGACATTCGAAGAGTTCATAGGAAAAAACAAGCAATTTTATTCTTTGAACAATAACACTATTTATCAAAAAATACTGTGCGCAATGAATTGGTAACAGTATTTCCTTAATATATGAGCGAAATGGTCTGCCTAAAATATTACACCAAAATTGGAAAAAGAGATTTAAAGATGTCAAACTTCATTACCCAAGTAAAGTGGAGGGTATTTCTTGTTACATCGCCTGTTCTTCGGAGGCGCCCCTAGTCTGGATAAACGTACCTCAATCCTTATAATGAGATTACAACAAATTAGTATTGAAACAATATCAAACATACAGAGTCAACAACTGAAAACCGCCGGAATATGTGAATCAGAAAGAGGCTGTATGTAAAAATCTTCAATCTGCTTAAAATCATTTAATGCGACTGATCTTATCAGTATCAGAATACAGCAGATTAGGGTACATAATTAATGACGTCGTTGTTGTTGTTTTTTTTGTATCTAAGACCGAGTGTAGTGCGCCGTCTTCAGTTTATTGAGCTATGTACAAAGGAAAAGAAAACAACGACACTGTTCTAGAGTTAAGCTATTTAATATGCAGCTCGATGTAAGGAGAACAGTTCCAACAAAATTGGCTCAGAGTTAAACATTACAAAAAGAAGGTCACGTACATACTGTGGATCTATCTTTCATACAATTTTCTTATGTTTAGAAAATTCAGCGGCGAGGCTTACAGGGCCGTTCTAGGATATTCACAATCAAAAGAAATATGAGTGAAGATATAGAAGGTGTTAACTCAAAACTAGTGTAGATCACTGTAAACGTTACACATTTTAAAAGAGTAGAGTGTAAACAATGCCTTCTATGCATGTTTGAGCATTTTGACTTCACATTATCACCGTGAAACAAATCTCTGTCCTGTCAACACAAATCCCAAACATAATAATTGGTTATTTTTGCTGTTGAAAAAAAAATATATAAACCTTGAAATTGGACGGTTGATAAAGCTTGTTCTCTACATAACTTAGCAGCCCAAGGTATCAGAATATCAACGTCGGATTTTGTAACTGCAGGTTTGAATCTTTTAAGGGGCCTTTCTTGTAATCAAACTATCAAACTTTATCTATAATCTATTTGTAAGTTTTTTATTTACTGAATAAACTTATGTGAGAAGCAACTTCAGAATATCATAGCCTGTCAAGCTGTCCACTTTTGTTGTTGTATTCAGTTTCTCCTAATGCCTTTCTAATAGTCGGGGAAAAAAACAGTGAGATATTTTATACTTGCCAGAGCACTGTTTTGAAAAGTCTTAGAGTATTAGAACTAGTCAAGATAATGAACTTCGTTACCGCAATACAGTATATCCTGGTGTATTTCCTTTGTATTCAGAAACATAATTAATGAGATATCTCTATACTTAATGGAGCAACGGTTTGAAAAATCCAATCGAACACAATGTGTGAAGGTATCCAGATCTTCTCTGCTGTAACACTCGTTGTCTAAAATGTGCACGTTTTCCTTGTAAACCACTTGTCGGGCTGGACATCACAAGTATTGATCTGTGACCTTGATACAGAACACACACATACATATCCTCAGACAATGTAAAAGATAACCATCGTGTTAATAGAAATACTGGAGACATCTTAAGTTTACCGACGCTACTGTTATGCTAAAGTTTCGTGTCGACGAAAATAACATTGGAGTTATATTACTGAGGCTTTCTTACTGTGGCTAACGCAAGGTGTATATTATAAAAGTATTGAATTTAATTCCAAAAAGTCCTCGCCTTTTACATAATGATTTCTACTGTATGGGTTTACATGGTGGAGGACTGAAAAACCATCTATCCAGTGTTTTATTTTAGAGAATATGGTGAAAAAAGAAAATACGTTATATCATTAAATTTCGTTTCAATCTATAGGCGACAACTAATAGTTATAATTTAAAAAGTTCACATATTAAGTCAAAACAAACCCAATATCTGCGACACAGATTGTCATTCAACAGATTTTAAAATTAACACTATCTCCACCCCTCTACGTGTATTTTTATCTCCTTTTTCATCTGCCTCTTTCCCCCTCATCCCTCTCTCTCTAGATCTCTCTTTCTCTCTCTCTTTCTCCCTCTCTCTCATTCCTCTCTCTCTCTCTCTCTCTCTCTCTCTCTCTCTCTCTCTCTTCTCTCTCTCTCTGTCTCCTTTTTTCTTCTTATTCAGTCGACCTATATAACCAATGTTCGTATGATCTCAAAAAGTATTATATATTTTTATCGCGTATTAATTTTTTTATACTTATAACTACCACAAACCAACTAAAAAAAACGCACCCCAACAGAGCGGTACCTAGAAATATCTAGATTTTTCCGCTACAAATTATATCTTCTTTGTCTCATATTAATTTCGTAACTTCGAGAAAGATAAAACACCGATAAACTATCTTTTTTGAAGTTTCCAAAAGACCTAATACGGAAACTAACGTTTTGTTTTCCTAGGTTGAAGAAACAGAACCTCTCTTCTAATTTATTGCATTCACGGACGGGATTTGATTGCTCACATTATACGTGTACGGACACCAGTGATATTCTATCTATAGGTCAATGACTGAAACCTATCCAACCAGTAGGACAAAAGTAGGGTCGTATGATAGGGGTATGGAACTGGTGACCTATGGTAAAAACACGCTTTGCTTTAACCACTGCACTCCTTAGGTCCCACCAACTGCGTGCCGCAATCACACAGACTGCAGACTTTTTACAAAGTCATATTTGTATGAATGAGGCGACCAGCACCCAGCACAGGTGCAGCCCCAAGTACAATGTAATTACATCCCTGTCCCTGGTCGTCATGGAAGCCAAGGCTACTGTTACGTGTCCAGGTGTAAAACTGACCATGTGGAACACACCTTTTCGCAGATATCAAACATTACCAGCAACACTTTAAAACATGTTGTTGCCTGGGGGAGGCGCCTTTGGGTCTTTTTCAGAGCGACCATGTCTTCCAAGCCGTATCAGAATCTAGATCTAGATCTTATCTCCATGGTCATATCTGGGTCGGGGTCAAGGTAGGCTTTGTGTCACGTACTTGAATCTTTATTTTGCACTGAGAGAGGGAAAGAACTGATGAGAGATGGACAAAAGTGAAACGGAAGGAAGGAGGAGACGGAGAGGGCGGAAAGAGGAAAAAGAAGAGAGAAAAAGATGCTAAACAGAAAGATAGGTAAACAAATAAAAGAATACAAAGACGTAACACACAGGGAGAGAGCGATAGATGAACAAATCGAGAACGATCGAGAGATAGCAAAAGATTAGATCGTCAAATAGAGGGAGTGAGATAAACATAGAGAAAGATACAGAGCGAGAGAGAGACAGAGAGACATGGACAGAAACAGAGACAGAGGCAGAGTTTAACTTTATCAAATTACAAAAGAGTATTTTTTATGTGCTTAGCGTATGGTTTTTCAACCTTTTTATTCTTCCCGTTGACATTAATAGCGTTTCACAAACAAAACTGTACTATAAACTAGTTTAAAATGCAAATTAAAAAACGTGTTTGTACTTGCCTAGAACAAGAATGAACCGAGAAGTTAAGTTCTGTTAACCCAACCAGTAGGTCCCAGAAGAAGAACGAGCATGATATTAATTTAGCATGAGTAAGAACTACGACAGAAAGGAAAGAATAATAAACATGTTGAAAGGGTGATTGAATAACCCCAACAGACAAAAAAGCTTTAATTTGAGGTAGAGCAGGACTCAAAAGACATAGATCTGATGATTGTGATCTATGTCACACTTTAACACACCTCATGTCAATTTATAGTTCTGCCCCTGCCCCCAACGCACTAAAAACACATAAAAAACAACAACAAACAAAATAAAAACCCAACAATAACAACAACATAAAAACAAAAACAAAAGGCACAAAAAACCCACCAAAAAACAAAACAACAAGAAACAACAACGCACACACTCACACACAGATTATATAGCCGTCTCTTTCTGTCTCTCTCAAATCTGCTCTATATTTTTTCATTATTCTCTCTTTTCTTTTTCCTCCCTCTCTCTTTTACCCTTTTCTCTGTCTTTCTATCTGAGGTGTCTGCTCCAACCCCCTTCTCTATTCTTTCTCTCTCTCTCTCTCTCTCTCTCTCTCTCTCTCTCTCTCTCTCTCTCTCTCTCAAAATAGACAGTGATTTTTATGGTACTAGCCAAATCCATTATACGGCATGCCGAATCGGTCATGACCGAATGATAGGGTAGCATGTCCAATGTTAATGTAGATTTAGAAAACTACCAGTGTCTAGTGCTGTTCTATAACTGTAATTACCGACGGGCCCATTCAAAAAGGGCACAGGGCCATCAGTATAATAGTGAGGGCCATGATTCCTGGCGTCAACATCTCCACCCTGGGTCAGTCAACACAATGCTGTATTCAAACCACCTGAGGTAAATGGGTACAAAGTCGACCCCGTGTGCTGAGGTAAACTCTGCTTTGGTTAAAGTACGGTCCCTTTTTGTTCAGATTAGTTGGACAGAAAAGATACGCAAACAAAAATCATGTTACTTGAACGCCCCTTTTTTCGCATGGCAATCGCCTCTTCAGAACTTGTGTTGAACACATTATTTTCATTCCAGAGCTGTTTTCCTCCTTGAGAAACAACAAATCTCTTTCGCACACCTCTTTCAATTTTTTTCCGGTTGTTCAATGTTTTTTTTTTAAAGTGAACCACCGAAAAAAAGCCTTACAAACAAACAACAAAATAACAACAACAACAACTTACACTTTTGGAAGAAGTAAGGATGGATGGAAACACCAAATTATCCGTGTGTTTCGGGGTGTTTTCTACTATCGAGACTTTGTTTTTACATTTCTGCGAACGGGGTGACATTGAGATAACTTTAGGACAAAATATAAGAGAAAAGAAACAAACGTTATTTGGCCTTTATGTTGTGTTCTTCAGGATACAGAAAAGTATAAAAAGCAGTTTTTCATCCTTCATTAATTTTATCTTCGGAAAAAAAATTAAAATCAAAAGGTTCTATAGATCCTTTTACAGGGCAACTGGATGTCACACGAAAAAATAAAAATTCACTTTGATAAGAAGAAAAACGCAAGCAATAAACCCATACCTAAATGTTAATACTTTACCCCGACCCACGCATTACCCGCTTTTATTCAATGAAAACGCCTGATCCACACGTTTACACCCATAATGCAATATGGAGATACGAAGAAACACCCAGAAAAATTATGATTTCTCCACATTTCGTTGTCGACGTAGGTATTAACTTTCCACCTGACAAAAGAAGATTGCGAAGGTTCTCTATAGAGCAAGGGAGAGGTATCTTCCTTTATCCGGGTTTAACGTCTCCTAGGTTCCCCTGAAAGGTCATATACGACGACGCGCCCAAAGACTGACGTCTGAAAATTCTATGTGCTGAAACACAAGAGGCACGGCGGGGATACCATGACTCCTGTCTCAGCCGGTCAAATATACTGACACTAACCCAAACAGTTACAAGGAACGAACATCGATTGTGCGATTAGATCCGCGGACCTGCTGATTTGGAGACCAACGCTCTACCACTTGAGCTGTGAAGGTTTCTGGGAAGTTGCTTTTTGTATTTCCGATGGATAAGCCAAGCGTTAAGTCGTAAACTGTCTTCCTTTGACTTGCCAGGCTGGACCAACTCGGCTGGAAGAGAGCTGGCCATTCACTGACCCTGTCCTGGCGAAAAGACCAACTTCCTACTGACTGTTCGCCAGAGGTGTCACAAATGTTGATGGGAGGTGAGATAGACCCTGAAAATCACTGCTGAATCTCATTGCTGTTGACTCGTGACTCCTATTACAACACACAATGAGTGTCATGTACCCATGGACTCAAGGTAGGTTATAAAAATGGAAAAATAAAAGATTTGGTCACGTCAGAGAAGAAATAACGAACTTGGAACCCAATAGGCAACACTCAAAACTAGGGCCTTTCCCTCCATGTTGTCCAGGGACTAAAACGACAACATGCAGTAATAATCTCTTTCTCTCTCTCTCTCTCTCTCTCTCTCTCTCTCTCTCTCTCTCTCTCCCTCTCTCTCCCTTTCCCTATCTCTCTCCCTTTCCCTATCTCTCTCTCTCTCTTTTTCTCTCTCCCTCTCTCTTTCTCCCTCTCCTTCTCTCTCTCTCCTCTCTCTCCCTCTCCCTCTCTCTGTAAGAAATAAATGAAAACCATGAGGACTACGAAACTAAACTGAAGCGATCTGAAGGCAGTTTGGCACCAGAGCCTTTTCAGAAGTCACCCCAGCTCAATAACAATATTATAGAGCCATTCTACCATAACAGCTCCAACTCCACAAAATAGCGCTACTGTACATTCACACCTTGAAGGTTTTCTTCTAGTTTTCATTTACCTGAAGGTGGAAGGAATTTCCGTACAATCAAGCAATAATTACATACGTAAGAACCGTGTTGTCGAGGCTATCGTAATTATTCAGCTCTGTGAACGCTAGTAACAATACCATGATCGCTGTTAGCTCGTGAATTACTAAGGGATAAAAAGTTACCATTACCGTGAATGTGGGTCACATGGATTTAAAAGAAAACTTGTTAACAGTTGCTTTATAGCAGTATGTGTACTTTAAACTACAAATTGTGTTACATTTTTTCATGAATTCTTTCCGTCTACGTACTAAAAGCACTTTTGTATGGGGGACTATGAACGTGATAATGTAAAAAGTGTTGCATAATACGTACATTTTCTTATTATTTTTAACATTTCGAAATAACATCCATACTGTTAGTGAAAAGCTTGAATGGGTTCCGATTTGTTTGTTAACAATCATAAAAGCCGTAGAAAAAAATCAAACTTATCAGGAAATTATTCATCGCGATCTTAGAAAGGTAATCTTAGATCGAAGAAAGCAGAATCTTTCTCCCAGTTTAGCATATCCTTAGTTTCACGACAGCATCCCAGAATAGGATACCGACTACTGGGTCGGTCACGTTATGCACTACACGACTGTTATGTTATTGCACCTAGAATAAATCCTATGACTTGAATTTGTTACATACTACCTAATACATCAAGTGCACCTCTATAAAAGAGTTAAAGTGCTCAGCACGTTCTCGCATTTTGTACAACGTGAAACTGTTACAGTATAAAAGAGCAAAGCTCAACCAATAAATCTTCCAGTGTTTCGTTATAGTCAAGGGACTCTCAAAGATTCTTTTGATCCTCACGGTACTTCACGGTTTCTAGTGCGCGGTCACCGAATGTAGTTGTCAAAAACTAGTTATTGCTAACACAACATAAGATACCAAACAAAGTTAGAACCAAACTTACATCAACACGGCCAATGCCCCATTTGAAAGGATATGGTTGACTAATCACAAACAAGTTTAAAGGAGCAACATAAAAAAGACATGAAAAGAAGAAGAAGAAGAAGAAGAAGAAGAAGAAGAAGAAGAAGAAGAAGAAGAAGAAGAAGAAGAAGAAGAAGAAGAAGAAGAAGAAGAAGAAGAAGAAGAAGAAGAAGAAGAAGAAGAAGAAGAAGAAGAAGAAGAAGAAGAAGAA
>RQTK01000003.1:1600217-1619808 GCA_003991915.1 Elysia chlorotica | reverse complement strand
AGAAGAAGAAGAAGAAGAAGAAGAAGAAGAAGAAGAAGAAGAAGAAGAAGAAGAAGAAGAAGAAGAAGAAGAAGAAGAAGAAGAAGTAGTCTTAAACTTTCATATGTAACCTCATTATGGTCTGCGTATAATTGTAGAGCGTATGGTTTCTAATTGAGAGGTCACCTATTTGATCTCCAGATGGGCCACAGTGTCCCTTTCTGGTTGCGTCTCTAGAAGTGTGTACAATGTGTATCCATGTACTTCCTCAATGTGGCGCCACATAGTAAAACGATCAGATATACTTCTAGAGACCCTTCCACGCACGGTATAGTCTCTGTGTTAATGATGGATTCGCGTTAAAGAACTAACAAACCAAACAATGCTACTGCGCCCTAAACACACACTCGTGGTCGTCACCAAACTATATAGATTCTTAAATTCACTTTACACCCCATCATATCTATTCAATATTTTCTTTGCCGTCGACGCATCTCACATATCATTTAGCGCCAGTTTCTTGGTCGACTATGTTTAACCTCTCTATCTATTTCTGTCAGGGTCTATCTCTCCCTTTCTTCCTCTTTATCAAATAAACACACTCAGAGGAGATTCCGCCGCCTCCTTCTCTATTCTTACATAAGCCTACATATCAATTCATTCATTTAGTCCAATCCCCCTGCTTCTTTACTCTCTCTCTCTCTCTCTCTCTCTCTCTCTCTCTCTCTCTCTCTCTCTCCCTGCATCTCTCTACCTCTTTCTTGTACGTCTTATATATTCTACAAATTCTGAACGCACGATTACACAACAACCATGTCTCAGCACGAAAGCAAACAAGAATACGACATCTTCTTTTCTATCTTCTTTTTTCATTATTATACATGTAATTCTGTAACTCCATCAAATTAGATTTACATAAATTTATATCATGATTATATGGAGTGAGAAATATCAAATAATTATGTTGTTGTATTAAGTTAATACGTTTCAGTTGATGTTAATGGCAATCCGAGACTTCTGCTTTGCTTGTTTATAGCTATGAAGCGGAAGCATTCTTTGGCTGTACAGCTCACATTACAATCTTTGTTTCGAACTGGTCTTATGAAGATCCCTTTATCAACGTTATTTTTGCATTCGTGGAAGTTAAGAGCTATGGATTCATGCATTGTTCGATAATTTTGTAGAACGCTTAATGCGTTTTGGAGGCCTACATCATTTTAAAGAACTATCAAGGCAGTGGAATTTCAATACGTAACATTAAAGAAATCCATTTGAATATCAATAGTAAAGTTAAGTCTGACTTTTAACCCTTTGCTTATCGCATTTGTTTGAGGGGTAAATCATTTTCACACATTGTTGAACTTCGTGGATAACAAATCCACATAAATAATCAAAATAAGACCGATTTACTTATCACTCTTTGCATGATATTTCTACGTGTACCACCTGCCATGTTGACATTATCATGAATTTCAGATCTTTACCTAGCCAAACCATCGGATGTGATATCCAGTACGATCACTAATACACTGACCAATTATCACCGCATATATAATTATATTGAGGAAGAAGAAGGAGAGAGATGGAGATAAAGACAGAGAGAAATATACATAGATAGATATATAGATAGATAGATAGATAGATAGATAGATAGATAGATAGATAGATAGATAGATAGATAGATAGATAGATAGATAGATAGATAGATAGATAGATAGATAGATAGATAGATAGATAGATAGATAGATAGATAGATAGATAGATAGATAGATAGATAGATAGATAGATAGATAGATAGATAGATAGATAGATAGATTTAGAGGGAGGGAGAGGGAGAGAGAGAGCGTGAGATCAAAAGAAAGAGGCAGAGAAAGAGAGAAATAGAGATAGAAAGATAGTAAGAGTGATCGAGGAAGGGACAGATACTTGACTGAACAGGTTATTGAACAAGCTGAAGCTTTTAGACCAACCTGGCCGCTACAGGTGAACAATGATTATCACGGTCACTGCATTCACTACCTCTACTAAGTAAAGTGCATTTTCACAATAGGCAATTTATAGACGGAAGACTAGCTTCTGAATCGTTTTATTTGTTCTTTATAACATGGGCGGAAAAGTAGCATTATGACATATGCAATTGGTAAGATTTTTACATGTGTATTAGTTTTCCCCCTTTTTTATTATAAAAAACAAACAAAACAAAAATAACAAACGACAAACAAACAACCAACTAGAATTAGATTGTTGGACATGATTGTCGGATCCCAATGAGATTACGGGAATTTCCAAAATTTAGCAAGAAATTTAGGGAAAATACGAAACAAAAATGTATCCACAGTGTTTCAGCAAATCATTGTCTTCGGGATTGTTGTGTCATAACATTGTCTGCCTTGCGCAGATCACAAAATAAGAAATAGTGTAAATAAAATAAGGTCACATAAGTCTACTAGTCTAATACTTCTGGAACTTATGTAATTGTAAATTATATACTTCAAGTTGGCATTCCCCATTGTTTCACCAACGCACACAAACACACGAACCTCACTTCCCATTCTCGCAAACTCGTGCGTAAATCCTATCGTAATACCCGAACTAAATACATCCGAACCTAAGTAAGGTAGGTAAGGATCAACCTGGGCATGTCCATCGAGAGCTGTCAAGAGAGGGATAAAAATCAGAAGACATCGTGATGTGTAGGACAAATCAGATATACAAATATGACATGCTCTTTCAACACGTAGAGCGGTCCTCTGCAATGGTCCACCGTGCACCCATTGTCACAATATTGAAGCAAGACACCAAGAGTCCAAGACCCAGCTTCAACTTTGGTCATAAGCAGGTTAGGTAGAAGCAAAATGGAAGTATTAGTGCATGCTGTCAAACATGGTTGGAATCTGCAAGGGTCTTCAAGTGGATAATGGAGAGCCGAAAGGTGTGGCGCCGAACAAAAAGAAAGAACGGTACAAGAATGCAATACGTCAGTTGAATGGAGTTCTTCTTCTTTAAGACTTTTACATAGTGAAGAAAATGATTGGGGATAATTGCATAATTATATGGATAGATGGCAAGTTAGGGTTTCAGAGCAGCTCTCAGAAGTATACATAAAATTTTTTTTTTCAATTTTAAAACTAGAAAATTATCAGAGGAAGGGAAAGGGTAGGCCCTACGCTGGACAACTCGTGAAAACGAGGCAGAGAGAGAAAGAGCGAGAGGGGTAGAAAGAAAGACAGATAGATAGATAGATAAATAGAAAGATAGAGAGAGAGAGAGAGATAAAGGAGAGGTAGGAAAAAATTTAAATCTGACACGAATAAAGCACTGAAAAAAATTACAATAATGTCACTTGCTTGACCCAATTTACTCTGTTCGCCCCACCCCCTTTTTTACGCCCGCTGTTTTTTTTTTTTAATTCTAGAGACAAACACACCTCTCAAGATTATGTAAAATTTGCTTGCAATATCTACAAATTGCTCCAGATTTCTCCCAAAACGCAGCCAAAATCAAAATCTTAGACAAACACATCCCCACTATGCGAGTATTTGCTTTCCACTTGACTGTTATGCCAGTCCGTGACCCACTGAGCAAATCCGCCGTTTCTCGTGACCTTATTTCCGTGGACGCAAGAGATAACAGAAAGGTCTGGAAGGTAATTGAGATAACTCTCTTATAATATTAGATCAAACGTTTGGTTGGCACTTCACGGATTGTCCGGTACGAAAGGCTGTAGTCTAGACTGTTTAGGAGCTTGCTCTGTTTTGTTTTGAAATGAAATAACAGTGTAACTGAACTGAGACATGTAAACACTTGATTCTCAAAAGGTCATACCCGCTTTCATGGCTACCGAGTACAATGAACAACTGAATAATTTTAGGACCAAAAACTGAGATGAAACTTAGAGCTTGTATGCCGACAACACACAAATATCATGCAACATTAGAAATAAAATAATTGGAAACATGTTTTGATACCTAAGAATCTACAGGGTTTATGAAGAGCCTCAAAGCGAGATAAATACACATCGGTGTTAACACTGCTATTATAATAGTTACCCGGTGCTTTCAGGACATCGTGTACAAACTAACCATTAATGTCAAGTCTTATAATCTACGCCTACTTTACACAAGTAGCAGTTATTAAGTAATATGTATATGTGCATGAACAATAATTTCGAAGCTTTGAGTAACAGGATAGTATTTTCAGTTTTCAAGAGTAACCAAAAAGACGGGCAGTACCCGGATACATCATTTTTTTCTAGAAAAGAAAATCAAACGAAGAAATCAATTTATAATATAAACTACTTAATCTGTTTGCATTGCAATAATAGGTAATTTTCATAGAACTAATACAAATGCATGTACCAGCATTATTAATTGTCAGTTCGAGCACAGAGATAGGAATATCTAGATATCTAGCAAGTTTCATCGAAACATTACAGGGACATATTTTCGCCCATAGAGTTCAGGTATTTCTTTTTGCAATGCCCTGCATAACCTGGTAAATATTTTTGAAGATCCCCTAAACCTTTGAATAAAACAACGTTACTTCCAATACGATTTCGCTTTTCGCTCTCAAAATACTATTCTAAAGAAACAGCAATACATCCTTGAATCTTTTTTAACCACGATGATGACTGTTCTGACATATGCTTATGATAGAAGCGAACTACTTATTCAGAAGCAGAAATCTAAACTTTTGTTTGTTTAAACGCATTTAAATCTAAAAAAATAATCATACAAATTTTTATTATAAATGCTCCAAACATAAAAGAATTTAACATAAATTTATTTTAAGTAAACCTGACCTGCATGCGTGTGCATCTGAATGTAGTTTCAGAAAAAGAAGGGATCATAATCTTTTTTCCTGTCAATCAAATTATTTTTGACCCTTTTTTTGTAAAAAAAAAGTATTAATATATTTAACGTGCATTGGCATAATTTACCACAAGCATACATTAACAGTTACAATTTGCAAAGGTTTCCTGTCTTGTGGTGGGAGTACGTGAATAGACGCTAATATTTCTTTACCTACAATAATAGACGTCTCTATTAAAATGTCAAGGTGAGAGACAACAGCAATTATGCTAAATATAACCTTCGCCTACAGCATGTCAACAAAACCGTATTTTATTGTTTGCTGTTGACGTCTGTCTACCCGTTCAGGCCCACCCATACAGTATAGAACAGTTAAACAAAAATATTCTTCATACAATTGAATTCTCAGCATCCTCTCGCTACATAACTTAGGGAGCATACCTGTTCGTTTACTTTGCAAAATGCATGTAACGTACGGGAGTATTTGAATAAAAAAGTTTGTCATTTTAATCTTTTAGAATTATTTTTTTCACATCTCTCTTTCTTCGTTTCCTTTCTACCTTTCCCATAATTTGAACCCCAAAGCTTATTTTTCTTATCCTGGGACATACATGGGACAAAAGTTACTCAATCTATTTTAAAAAACCAACATTTTTTTAGTGTTGTTGAACAGTTTTTTTTGCGTGGTATTTAGTAGATTTCCATAAGGTAAATTAAGATCGGTTCTGACGTGACAAATATACTTCCAGAAATGTCAAGAACTATAAAAAAACAACAACACAGATCTAGCTTGTATTAAAGAGATTGGACGAAAGACAGAAAAGACTGAAGACAAGAAAATACAAATAACATGGAGGGAGTACGTGAATAGACGCTAATATTGAATTTTTCTTTACCTACAATAATAGACGTCTCTATTAAAATGTCAAGGTGAGAGACAACAGCAATTATGCTAAATATAACCTTCCCCTACAGCATGTCAACAAAACCGTATTTTATTGTTTGCTGTTGACGTCTGTCTACCCGTTCAGGCCCACCCACACAGTATAGCAAGTAAGCAAAAATATTCTTCATACAATTGAATTCTCAGCATCCTCTCGCTAAATAACTTAGGGTGCATGTGGGCCCAAACCAACAATAATATCGTCGTGCCTGTGTAATACAGTAATTTGGAGCTGAAGTTTTATATATCCATACTGAAGTAAAAGAACTGGTGTGGAATACATGCATTTTTCAAAGTTGTCCCTTTTGTGTTGAAGACAATTCATTTTTCTTTTACGCCTCAGAAATGATAGTGCATTTGCGCAGTTTTTAACCTTAACCTCTAAGAAAGCGAAAATCTTCCTAAAACCTGTTGCTTCGTAGCGTTGTCTCTTAAGCTGACAGACACTTATAATCAGCCATAACGGCCATAGCCCCTGTCTTCGAGCCATAAATCCCAAACGGGCCTGCCCACACCTTTTGTAAAAACCTGTCGATGGATTGCGGCCCGGAGTCCACTTAAGCAAGGCTACTTAACGGTCAGCATGTTCCGTTGTTTTCGCACCAGCTTAAGGGTCCAATCTGTGTAAACAATGGCGGCTGACCAGACTTGTCATGAGCTCGAGTGATCTAAGGCAGTATACTTCGATTTTCGTTCAAACACAGGAGCCTCATATAGCTCAGCCTTTCCTTTTGTTCTGTATGCATCTCTAGATTGGTTGAAGGCGCTATCAGGTTCAATTCTTGGATTCGAACTATTGACTACGATGTCTCACAGAATTTAGCTAACTGCAATTACGGAACTCATAAAGGTTACATCTTTAAACCGGCAAAGGTGGTGATTCCTTGAAACCCATAAGGTGCAGTTTTCATACAATTTATACTTGCATGCAAAAATATCATTTGCACCTCAAAATGTAGTCTGCTAAATGAGAGTATACAAATCAAATACATTTAGATTTATCGTCTTCCTTGAACACTTTAATTACGGTGGCATTACATATTTTTGTTTGTAAAAATTACCTTTATCGAAATGTGGATCCCTTGGTTAACTTCTTTTTATTATTTTATATAAAGACAGCACATACATAATAACTCAAAGCTCTCAAACAATAGGCCAGTTGTGGACTCAAAAGTCATGCATAACAGACCAGATACAAAGCTTCGAAGTTATCGAGACAGATTGTTCAGGTTCAACCGGTATTAAATAAAAACCAGACCAGGAGACCAAAGACAAGGGTAAATAGTTACGGGTGGGCAGGAAGGGGAAGAGGGGGCTATAACCAACGACAAAGGCAAACAGGTAAGAGGGACAGGGACGAGAAAAAGGGAGGGGAGGGGGGGGGGGGGGGGGGGGGAAGGGGGGACGAGGAAAGGGGGGTAAGGGAGGAGAAAAGGGGGGGGGGGGGGGGGGGGGGCAGTGATAACCGCAATGGTTTGATTGACATGGAGATGGCAGCGACAATGATAACAGCAGTAAACGACGCAAGCGCCCGGAATGTCAGAGAGGGAGAGAGAGATAACAGGGTTTTTAGGTGCAGGGTATTTTTACAGGAAGGACGATGGTTTGGACGTCACCCTTTTTAGAGATTGTAGTGGAATGGGCGGATGCAAATTGTTCACAGTTTGTGGGGATGTTTATTAAGATTAGGAAGATAAAGTAAGGGTTTGATGTGGAGAGAGGAAGGAGGGGAAATGAGTGGGAGAGATAGATAAGATAGATAAAGGGAGAAAAAAAAGAGGGAAAAATAGAGGGAAGGGGAAAAATTAAGTCTTACAATAGGTGTAAATTGACTATTATTGTCAATATTCTTCTTCGGCATCTTCTTTTTTTATCATTATTATCATCATCATTTTTATTGTTAGGCTACTATTAGTGTCAATTCAAAAATTTCGCGGTTTATATCTAGAGCATAAAAATGAATAACAAGTTACACTCTTTCTCATCTCTCTTTTTTCATGTTTTGACATGTGAACAATTCAAGATTGCTCCCCAATTTTTCTGGGGAATTAGAGATGAAGCTAAAAGAAGGTCGACAATGGGTCAGGCATCTTATGCCTCTCATATCACCATTGTGTAAACTACATGATTGTGTGTAATGAAGCGTCTCAGCTCAGCATGCAGTTGTGCACTACCAATGTGAAAAAAAAACAACAACCGAGGTACGTAAAAAACAGAAAAAAACAACAAACAAAAAATAGCGTAAAAACATAGTTTGTCACTAAGTTTTTAGTGGCGATATGATATTACGACATCACAACTATACTCTAACCAAAAGTTATATGATTGAACAGAAGAGTGAAAGGAGAGCTTAACAGAAATTATGTAGAAATAAATAAATGTGGGACAAATAAAAGAGAGCTTAGAGGACACAAACACTCACAAGAACACACGTACACATACACATAGAGAGATAGAGAAAATTAGAATAAGACAGTGAGATTTTTGGACATAGGACACAACAAGTTGCTAGGAAATCAGAGCGAATTTTTTTGATGAATTTTTTTTTTATGAAATAGGAAACACATCCAACAGCACACAGAGTAACACAAACACAACATACAATCTTAAAGGATTAACCCTTAAGGCTTATCTTAATTATTCTCAAAGAGATAAAACAACAGGAAAAAATTGATGATGCAAAGAATCGTCAAATCTTTCCCTTAAAAAACACACTACAAAAATAATTCATTTATCACCTCAGGAAAACAAGATCTTAGATACATGAAACCAGATAAGTGGCGCTGAGGAGTCAACTCAAATCCTCAGTCATGTCCTAAAAGGCGACAGTTAACTTAACACTTCATGAAATTGTCAAATGACTTTTTAGACCCTTAAAAGCAGCTTGTGAAATAATGACATTCCATTTATGTATCTGTCTTACAGAACTTTGTATCAAGACAGTGAGGTCATAGCAGCAACTTGAAAGAAGAAGAATAGGGATTGAAGATCCGGTAAACATTCATTATCTTTGTGACATTGGTAGTTGACTTAATAGACATGTCAGAGATTTAGTGAAAAGAGAATGAATTATCCACCTTGACCGAGGTATAAAGGATGCGAAGTTGAGAAAATTGCCCTAATGTCTTTCAAGCGAGCTTTTCGTACTATGCTAACTTTGACCTCATCCCAAACAAAGTAACATGGATTAGAAGAAAATAATCGCCATTCTTATCTTACAATGTACAGACAAAACAGATCTGTCTTCTCGTAGCCAGTTTTTCCAAAATTGAATTATTATTTTCCTTTTAAATATAATATATGGTGTTGTATTAAAATAATAGACCAAAGCCCAAGAAACATTACAGAATGAAAATGTTTAAATTCTGACAGCGTAATCTCTGAGCACGTAGCAAAATATTAGTTATCTTCATTGTAATTGTAAAATTACAAATCATATTTCGAAATAATGCCAGTGTCTTCACATAATATTTAAGTTGTTACTTGTTTTTTTAAGAAACACAACGACATAATTATTTCCTGATTTGTCGAATCTTTGAACTAAGGAGGTACAAGTCTGTTTAAAAACTTGATGTAATTCCCGTAAAAATAACACCAGGTCAATCTTATAATAGAAAACATGGCATCTCAAAGTAGGACGTCCTGTTCGTGAAAAATAAAGTGGATTGTGATGTCAATTGGGTTTTTGTGTATTCTATCATAAACACGAGAATGAAGATACATCTTAGGACTTTCTTGTCTGACGCAAAGTATTTATATAATAATAACATCATAAATACCTCATTCAAATACGGTGACATCGGTTCTTTTAAGTAAGTAAACATAACAGCCAACAAAGAGCGTTAAAGATAACGGAAATTGCAACTTTTCTTGATCAGGCTTCTTTCATATTTTTATCGGCGGAGAAGGATTGAGAAAGCTTAGTAGCCATAATTTAAGATCTTGATCAGGATTCTTCTATATTTTTATCAGCGGTGAAGGATTTAGAAAGCTTAGTAGCCATATTTAAGAAAGCAAAAAAGAAACCCACTTAAACAACTTTAAAATGGAAAACTTGAAGTTAAGAATCCTCCAACAATTTATCTTCACCCCAGGTTACTTAAGTGAAAAGAAACAAAGACAAACAAAGGTCTCAATAAAACCCAAGCTTAGTCATTTGGATCTTAGGTGTAAAAATGAAGACGAATGGAAGCTTGAAACGTCAAAGAGTGCAATTTCATTCTTTTTTTTTTTTATCTGCAAGCTCTCCCGCCTTTACACAGTTAAACAGGTTAACAAGAAGATACTCTATTTCTAATAGTTTTAAAAATCTTTACTGGGAAAAAACACGTGCAAGAATTTGACGTAGATGTGTTATATCTCCACACAGTGTAGTCTTTTGGTGAAAAAACTTGCCATTGTGTTATGAGGCTGGTGTGCAGTTCACACGTATGCTATGTGAAAACATTTTTCGAGATTTGGAGAATATTGTACTTTTTCTTAACCTTGGACACATAGCATCACGTAAAACAACTTTACACAAAAAAGAATGCATGGACGTCAATTTTAGACAGAAGGACAGTTCTTAAAGCACTAGCTGGATCCACAAATCAATACAAGCAAACATACCCCCCCCCCCTTTTCAAAAACAAAAAACAAAACAAAAAACAACAACAATAACAAAAACAAACAAACAGAAAACAACAATCAACAAAAACAAAAGAAAAACAAAACCAACAATAAAACTACAACACCGAAGAGCCTAGTAAAGCACTAACATTATTTACTACGTATTTTAAACATAATCGTTCTAGATTTATGAGGAGTATGCAACATTTTACTTTGCATAATAAAGCTACCATACTCTTGGTCAAAGAAATAAAAGGCCCCCCTTCGAGCAATTCATTACTTTTACCCTGTGAACATTTTCTCTAACGAGAATGGAACATTTCGCGACACCGATCTTCAAACAACAAACAAACAAGCACCTAAACTGGAAGATGTTATTCAAGAGACAAATCAACACGCTTCATTCACCACTACCACAATCAACATTTACACCACTGTCAAAAGAAAACAAAAATTGAGTTAAAAGAAACAATATAAACGAGAGAATCCAACAAGAGGACAGATAAGAACAAATACTGCAGTTAACTCCGATTTTTTTTTCAAAATTATAAACTGAAGTAATTTTTAATACGGTGTTATGTCAGACCTATAATTTATCTTCCAAATTTCTTTTCTTTCTGCTCGGGGTTCCATCATTTTCAGGGTACACCGGGTATGAATGCGCGTAGCCGCGATGAATGGTTTGCACTGTGTGAAATTTGCAAATGAATGCATGCGTATGACGTCAGAGGGTATAAGATCGTAAAGACTCAATGAATACGTTAGTGAAAGAAAGGGTGCAGTCAATGTTTACTTTGTATATCTATCTGTAAACTAGTTTTAAGCGCATTAAACTGGAACCTTGCTGTGGCCAACCTTTACATACTCGTACCTTTGAAAGTTTGCTCTGTACCTTTCTCTCTCTCTCTCTCTCTCTCTCTCTCTCTCTCTCTCTCTCTCTCTCTCTCTCTCTCTCTCTCTCTCTCTCTCTCTCTCTCTCTCTCTCTCTCTCTCCTACTCCATCTTTCTGTCACAATCTCTCTTTTTTCCCGTTTTTCTTGCTCTTTTGTCCTCTTTTTCTCTCTCTTCCTGGCTTTCTCTCTTAATGGCTCTCTCTTTACCCCCCCCCCCCCTTTCAAACCTCCATCCCTTCTCTCTATCTATCTTTCTCTCTTTTTTCATTTCTATCTCTATTTCTTTACACTTTAATAACTGCTCTCACACGTTCTTTTCTATATTACCAATCTCTAAAACCTTTACCACCCCTAATCTTTCTTTTTCATTTTCCTCTCCACTGCATATAAACAATACTGTGCTGACATACCGTAAAAACAAAGATAACTGTCTACTGTATTATCATTTTTTATCTTCTCTTTTTCCTCCGGGCATATGTTTGTACGTTATTCACATAAACAGTATTGAGTTTAGTTTGCGTAGTTTTGCATGGCCGTAAAATTACATTATTGTATATTGTATGGTGACTGATCAGGATCAGAACAAAGGGGTTTAACCGAGGAAACTAGACAATTTACCTGTCAGGTTGCCTTCTCTTCCCTGTATCTTGGAGGACCTCTGACTAGTAGTTTTCTAACATACTCTGACATTTTTTGTCATTGCCTCTTTTTTTTAAAACTCTTTTTCCCTGCCTGTGTTTCTTTTTATTTTTCTTATTGTTCTTTTTACCAATCCGTCTACTTATCAATGTCGTTTTATCTCTCTTTTTGACTCGCACAATTGCACTAGGTTTATTTTTACCATGTCTCTCTATATTATTTTATGTTAAATTGATTTCTTTACGAAATCATCGACTTACCTAAACACGGTGTTTAGGAGATTGTGCATGAGAATATATAATTGTATGAAGATTAAAGTATTAAAATTTTTCAACAACAGCAATCAAAGAGAGATAGTTGTGTGATGCTAATAGGAGAATATTTCATTGCAAAGTATTTCCACCATTTCAAGACATTTTGTTTCCACTAGAAGTTAATTCTCAAAATATCCAAAATGATCCTTCCAAATAGTTGTTCTGCACAATTTTAGTTACAGAAAAATATGTAAGGGTGTATAAAAGCTCTCAAGCATTTGATTAAAAAACCACTTGCGATTATGTAAAGAAAATGTAGATTTTATTTTCTTTCTAAAATTTAATACTTTTCTTCTTTCTATGTAGTCACTTCTGTTATAAAAGGACTCAACTAATACATTTGAAATTTCAAAAGACTATCCTCTAAATTTCCCCATGAAAACTATATGAAGGTATGATCTCCCGTTGAGATTCGAACCGCGGACCTCCTTCTCTCCATTCCAGAGCACTACTAACTGCTGTTTGTAAATTAAAAAGACTTCTCCTCCGGTGTATGGAAGAGAGACAACTCGGAAAAAACGGGGTACTTACCGGCAATGCCAACAAACCCTCCAAGGATAGCCCCCCTTGGCTGCGTCTCAGGTCGCAGAATTCCTCAAAGGGCGGGTCACTCAGTTGCTTGTTCAGCAGTAAACTGGGCGACAGATCAACGAACAGTGGAGACAATAAGTACTAAAGTAAGAAATCAGGGAAACGCTTTGTTAATTAGTTATCAAAAGTATCAAAACATACTACTTTATAAAAGCAAGAGCAACAAATACAAAACATCAAAAAGCATGCACAACAAAAATGACTTCAACACCAACAACAAAAACAACAGCAACAGCAACAAAAAGCAGCAAGAAAAACAACAAAAACAATCAGGACCACAGGAAAAACATTGCAATACAGTATATCCAAACTTAAAATATTGTAGTGTGTGAATTGTTTTACTACATACATATCATTGGCCAATACAATGAATAACGTCTGATTATTTCACATGATGCCACACACACAGAGCACGGATATCCGGACTCCTATTCCAACCGTTTACATTATTCTAACACCAACCACACCAAGAAGGAACAAATCAGCCTGATCGATATTCAAACTCAGTACTACTTTAGCGGGACGGCCGACTGATACAGCGCAGCATTTTGATTTGAAATAATCCTTCTGGAGTATTTGTACAGCCATTTTGACAGGGACACTTGTTTCATCATTGAACTTTAATTCACTTCTTTTCACTTCATTATTTTCCCGAATAAACAACTGTACCAGACAAAAGATGAACCCACAGCTTTATGTCAGTAACAGAAAAAGGATTATGAGTTTTTACACAAGTGTTTGGAGGAGACAAGTCACCTATACAAATCTAAGTTTAAACATTTTGTAAACCAAAAACTTACTCAATATAATGAGTGCAATTTTCCAAATACAGGATGTATTTCATGAAATAAAGAAATAGTAAGACGTAAATAATTACTCGTACCAAAACTTAATCTTCACAAGCAACATATTCTTGAAACGACAGCCGCTGAATAATACCAATGACTATTGAACTCTCATACATCTACCATCACCTTCACAGACGTAGAAAAAATACGTTCCAATCAGGAGAAACGGATTAATTTCCGGTTCTTTTCATGTTTAAATATAGTTCTTTTCATTGATACAAGATGTGTCAAGACCATTCTTTTAGTCTTGTGCCCTAGTACACTAGGCTGAGGTAGGAAGTACAAAGAAAACGTAAATTTAAAACCTGAGTTACCATTTACTTAGATGTCATAGCCAGGCGTTTAAATGTACTACGCCATTGTACTTACTACTCCTGGTAATCTCGGACTTCTTAGTGTGCATTATCACATCTTTCAATATTAGTTTGGTAATTTAAAAATGTAAGGAGGATATAAGGTGCGATTTCCATGTAAATTTGTATTTAATCTAACAAGGCTGTCTGCAAATTACGCTAACATTACTTGAAATAAATAACAATTATAAGCTTCTAACAAATCTTTATTACTGTAGCTTTATTTTGACTAATGATAATAAAAAATGAAATAAGGAGGTAGAAAAAAAAGTATAGACACATTTCTATCGAAAAAAAAAAATAATGCTTCATACCTTTTGATTTGTCCGTATCCCTGATAAAAATCTCGATAGTAATTCCAAAATGTGTTAGAAAACAAGTTGCCTGGCAGAATGAAAAATGGTCAGATAATATTACATACAAGAACAAAGCAACAAAAATCTAAAACCAGTAAGCAAGCATCATCCACACTATGTAACAACAGACAGACTATTGGCCCAGTACTAGAGTTGAATGAAAAGAAACAAAAATTTCCACACAAAAATGCCCGTGTGCCTTGCATCTAGTAAATTTTCTTTCGCATTTTCAAAATCTATGTTTAAAAAAAAAAACAAATGCAAAAAACACCTTTATATGCAAAATTTGGACAAACTACCACAAAAAGGTATAACCTGTAATATTAAGTAACAATATTAGTGTATTTTAGTCTCACCTAGGCGAGTGTTGTCGTTGTCCCAAGTGTTTAGCGCCGTTTCCAACTGAGGACAAAATTAAAATGCAAATACAATTTCTGTTTTTTACTGATGAAAATATGATAACTTTTGATATTTTCAAAAATGTGTTTCAACGACGTTGCTTTACGTTTACCAAGGCGGACAATGTTTTCTTTGTTTTAGAGGAAGAAAGTCAAACCCCCAAAAATAATAATAACAACAACAACAACAACAACAACAACCACAACAACAAACACATCTCCGGTAAAATGTTTTGTCAAAATCTAATGCATGAAATTTTATCTTTTGAAATTTCTACACATTCATTACTTTTTTCAAAAATGTCACATGAGTAGAATTACTATTATTAATATCTCAACATAATTCTTATTCATTTCCAAACGATTGGAGTTCTTGCTGATTTAATATTGCGCCATTAAAGATACACGATGCCCTACATTGGACAGTGATATACAAAATTTTTATTATTATTGCTTGGCATATTTTAGGCAGTGCCAGAATAAATCAAGCTAGTGAAGCGCCGTGTCCATGTCATTAATCATGGATTGACGGAGCTTTCATATAACTCATTTCATTTGTAAATGATATTCAGTTTCGCTACAAACGAAAGAGAAGTTAGATTTCATTAGGTCTGAGTGCATTTAATTGATAACATTTCCAGATGAATTCTAAATAAAAAGCGTTGGCACCTTGAAGTCAAATGAATGAAAAATCTCGTTTAACAGATTTAGCTCCGTCGTTTAGATAAAAAAAAATTATTACATGAAAAAATCTAACATGATCATTAAACTAAAAAAAAAGATTCATTTGATATTAGTTTTTAAAATTATACTTGTATCATTTTAAAGCTACACAGGACTTGTATAATTTTTATGGAGTACAGCCTGCAATGCCCCCTAAAAACTATCCCTAAATGCAAAAAGGTCGATGTCAATTTTTCTTAAAACTTTTCTGTAAAGGAGAAGACTTAGTTCACTTCTAGTTCAATGCATTCTAAGTCTAAAGAGGATCCTATTCTAGGACGGGTCCTACATCTCACAGAGTCTGACGATTTTACTACCACCCAGAGATAGATCTGGGACAGCATAACGTCTGACTCAGATAGTCACATTATACTGACTCTAACCCAATCAGTAGAATTAAAGTGACATTTTTCTTTCTTCTACTTTAGCAGAGTTGTAGTATTTATGATCATCCAAGGACGCCCACAGTTTCTAACTGTCCTAAATTATCAAAATTTTTATTGTTATCCTATTATTTCACCATTAAAACATCAAGATTATAGCAATAAGGCACAGTCAAAACAGATAATGTTTGATTTGCGCTTAATCGTTTTTTTTTAATTTAAATCTGCATTAATTTTAATATACTCCGTTATCCTAAACGATGTTAATATAACAATAGAAAGGAGGTTGCTTTCAGTATATATCCCTTTAAAAGAATATACTTAATAACGAGAAAAAAGAAACTCCTTATGATCTAGTTTTTAGATATCTCCTTACTATAATTTTTTAGAGAAAAGTATTCATATGTAGCAAATCAGACATTAAATTACAGCTTCATTCATAAAGTTTGCCTTTGGTATCAACGCTCTTATTATGTAATATTTATGCATAGTAATTTTGATTTGAAAAAAACATTATTGAATTGTGTTTATGGTTGGGTGGGACGGATCTAGCGTCAAAATAAAGACTACAATTTAAAAATATACTACTTTTTATGAAAAGTTTATTGTAGTAAGCCAACTTTGAATAAGGTAAATCACACAAGGTTTGCTAACAATGAGATGAATAATGAAAATTACACTGATATGCAATGGGCATTTAATTTTTTTTTTGATGTAGACAGCATGTAAGAAATTATAGAAAAACGAACATGAATATCTCAATAGGCCTAACTGGTCAAATCACAATTCTAGAGATTAAGAAACGTAGTAGTCATGGATAGAATAAACAAGAGGTTGACACAATCTTCAGGAAACTTTTCTTTTTATCAAACATCAATTCGAACAGCTTAATTTCCAATATCAATCTGGTATTAGGAGGGAGAATCAACCATGGTCCAGACAAGTAACTAACCAATGATTGAAACAAAGGGAAAGTAACCATGCTAGAGGCCGCAGCTTGCGTATTTACAGGACTAATATGATATAATTTATGCAATCGATAAATAAATGAACAAATAAACAAGCGCGAAGAAATAGAGAAGAGAGGCAATCACAAAACAATCGTAACAAGCTAGATATAGGTTTGTGTGATTGCTTATTCTACGTCACTAATATAGAATCGATTTTTAAACATTCCATCCATCATTGCATAACCTACCTATAAAATCCGCCAATACATGAAATAATTATAGTTTTTTTTTTGTTTCGTTTTTTTTTCAAACAAATGCGGAATCCGTGAACTTGTATAACTATTTCAATAGTCCAAAACCTTAAGATTTGCATATTACTTATTTATCGAAGTGGTTGCGAAGTCTTGAGGAAGCCTGAACGCCGGCTGGAATCAGTCACCTCTCCTCGGAGCTGAGACTAAGGCCGCGTCCAGTACTATGGAGTTTGATACAGGACATGGTGTCAGTGGATTAACGCTGTGGTGCTCCGTCCCGTCGCTGCCGAGGCTGAGCCTTCACGAGCCATTAACTCCAGCATGCTGCGACCACCGTGACCAGGAGACGGCCAGGCTTACAGGTCGACTAGGACAGGCGTCCGCCTAGACCACTCCGCAGACTGCCATTAAATCTTTCGTCATTTTTTATTCGGATCTATGAACATGTTGAGATTATTGCGTAATAAGTCATTTACGAGGTGACTGTTAATTAAAGTACGATTAAATACGTTGCTATTGTTTTTGAGTAAGCGATGGATAACTCCCGTGGTAAACCTGCGGTAACCAAGCCATTCAAACAAACTTGCCAATTTTTTGTGTGTTTTTTTCTTCTCATATGTAGCTGGATTGATTAACAGTGTAAGGCAGCCCCCCACCCCCTCCCCCCTAAAAAAGAAAGTTGTAACCTAAAATTTTATTTCAATAAAGAAAAAAGAAATCAAGAACACAAGACACAATTACAATGCACAGCACGAACTACTTTTTTATATTTTGTCAGTTGTGTAAGTCATAAACATAAAGAGAACTATTTTAACAAACTAAAAAGAACCAATTAGCGTCAGTTAATGTACTAAAGGCCTTGTGCAGATTCCTTGCGCGATATGCTCTCATAATCTTTCGTTTAACTTCTCTCTAAAAAAAAACATGAAACATGACATGACATTTTTCTACGCAAACTCAAAACCACTTTTCATCCCAGCATTTTGTTAGAAACCAAAAAGCATCCAGCGCACCTCTTGCACACCTGGCATAGCCTACTGTTATATCTCACAGAAACCATATTTACAACAGATTTACATGTGTGTGCACTATTGCAATGATTGTTCATCTTCCCTTTAAAGAAAAAAAAATATTCCTAAGTGACGTCGTCTTGAGAAGAGTTGGTTTTAACGTCCAACATCAGCTCTATTGCAATGAATATTCATCTTCCCTTTAAAGTAAAAAAAATGGTTTTAAGTTTAGTTGAGTTGAGTTGGTTTTAACGTCCAACATCAGCACTTTATAGGCTATATTGTGGACGGGCCCCAAGACTGACGTCTGACAATTTTATGTGCTGCCATACACGAGACAGGGCGGGGATACCATGACTCCTGTCTCAGCCGGTCACATTATACTGACACCGACCCAACCAGTAGGGAACGCAACCGCCAGGATTCGAACTCGGGACCTTTTGCGTCGGAAGCCGATGTTCTACCCCTGGGCCACCGCGCCCCCCACGTCGTCTTGAAAAAAGAAAAAAAAAGTAAAACCATACAAACAAACAAGCTTGCTTTGTTCGAAATTTTAAGCTAAATACAAGGCGGGCCGAATTTCAAGCGCAGCATAGGCAATCCTCAAACAGCAAACTTTATTAGTTTGGATTTGCCTCAGTGAATGTCAAATATAGTTAAGCCCTGGTCTCAGCCACCGAGAGCAGGTCTTAACTGCTTTAGATTCATCAATACAAATACAGGTACAACATTTCATACTCTGAAACATCTTAAAAATCATACACTTTATGCAAAAAGAAATTTGGAAAGCTATGTTCAAAGAAAATTATTTGACAAATTCATTTCAGCATCAGCATACTTTGCCTCTCTGGCGGATTTTTCTGTATTAAAAAATTGGGCTACAATTAGAAAAAATATGCATATCTTAGACGTATTGGCTTATATAGGAGTTTCAAAGAATTGATTTCACATTTCATATTTCAGAAATGTGACAGTGTGAGACATTTTTATGTTTTTGGACTGCAAAAATAGTTACTGCCGTAATGAATTCTGGGATAATTCTCATAAAAGTGAACCTAAACATTCTTGATTCAAATATATTTTTTTATCTCCGCTATGAGCAGTTATCCCAGGTAAAAATGTAGGTAACCACAATACACAAAGTCCTCTATATCATTAACTTAGCCACAACACAAAATCATAAACCACGCCAAAACAGAATTTAAAAAAAATAAGAATAATTGGGCCCTATACTGGTAGCGGTAATATTATCTCTACCGTCAATTTTTCTTTAACTTGACCTGTAATCTCGATCAACGTATATTGAGGTTATAGTGTGCTTAATTGACATTGTGACCCGCCCTGTTGAGCATTCAACTGAATCAGATTAATGTATGTACGTCAATTTCATTGAGCGTATAATTTGTGTACATGAGGTTTTTCTCACACTTTTAAGTTTACGCAAAGTAACTTTTGCATGTAATATCTATCTATCTATCTATCTATCTATCTATCTATCTATCTATCTATCTATCTATCTATCTATCTATCTATCTATC